>JAQBSW010003534.1:0-81686 GCA_029291075.1 Eudiplozoon nipponicum
TAGTTGATCGTTTTACCTTGTTGCGCAAAGTTGTCGTTTTTACATGGTAACAACGCCAGTGTGGATTGCAGTGTTAAACGCTCACATTGTTTGGAGACTTCTGTCATCGTATGCACCTCTGTTATTTCCACTTCAGTTTGTTGCCAATCCGATTGTATGTTTGTTGATTCTAGTCGAGGGCCTGTTTTTTTCTGGGCTGGATACTAGTGGATTGTTGTTGAATTTTGTTATTCTTGGCCAGTCGATAAGAATAACATGTTGATGAAACTTTTGAATATTAGGGTCAGGTGCCTGTGGTTTTATGTAAAGGACATCATAGATAAATAATAATTTTTCTGATTTTGCTTTATGTAGAATTGTGAAATTGGTCGAATTGACAGGGTGCCCCGTTGCTGAGAGCATCATTCAATCACTGGGTTGTCAAATTGCAAGACTGAACGACAGCGAATACACACTTTCACAAAGAAGATAGAAACACTGATGAAAATAACAGCAGACAAAGAAACCAAGGACCTCACGAGAGAACTGGAAAAATTTCCTACGCAATCAAAATTTCCTACGAACCCAGACAGATTCGCATATTATGCGACCGGAGGGCGCATTGGAAATATTATCGTAGTCCGTAGCAAATGTGCCCAGTTTCGAGTTCCAGGGTGGCAAGTGTGTGGAATGTAATTGAAGAGTTTCTAATATGGAAGAAACCAGTCTACTGGATGAAGAAGAATTTTTACACTTGACAGTGCTTAGTTTAAATTTGCAAACCTATATATATATATATATATATATATATATATATAGAGGAGAAGACATATATATATATATATATATATATATATATATATATATATATATATATATATATATATATATATATATATAAAATTTAATCATTATATTATTGATAAATATTTAAAATTAATTTCTTTTTTAGCTGGACACCTAATAACAAACTAATAAATTTAAGTAAATATCTTTACTTTTTAAATTCCAATTAATAAACACTATTTGTGACGTTATCTTATTTGTAGATAATTTTTATTTCAGCCAATTTTATGCATATTTAATTTGTATCAGTAATAAAAAAATTGTATTGAAGTGTAAATTTATAGTATTCATTAGTACAGAATAATTAAAAGTTAATTTTTTTACCAGACCACAACTCGATTGCAGTATCTGGTACACATCGAATAGCGATGTAAATTAACCTGAATAAAACGCTTACATAATGAAAAAACGATTAAGTACCGGGCAACGTAAATGCATTAACACACAAACACTAATCAAACGCACTATCAATACACTAATTTATATTAAAATCATAAGTAAAGTTCAATTAACTTATCTGCTGAATACGAATGGTGCAAATGAAAGCATTTGTAATGTGTTGGGATTTTGAGTTTCTTGATTTAGAAGACTTTGAAATCCATCTGGTTTAGGGTGTAACTTCTATAAACAACGTGTGCAGCAACTGTGAATTAGGTGTTGCACATCTCGTAACAAATTAGTTCCAATAGAATCATAAGGAAAAACCTATGTCAACATGAACATAAGGAATAAATTAATGTAAAAATTCGTTTCGTGATTACTGGAGATGCATCAGAATGAATCGGTATTACACCATAAAACCTCTATATATTTGGGGCGAGGAAATTGAGACCAGAGGACTGTACAATCTCCTATACAAATGTGTATACCAGCAGTTATGAAACTCATTTCATATAAATTCTTTGTCAATGCATCTTCAAAGCAAACTAATTAAATATAATATATAATTAATTTGTAAATGATACTAATACAATGGCTGATGAGTCGGAACACTGTGCCAATCAATGGATTTCAAGATATGCTAAGTTTCACCAAAATTGATAATTAAAGCTGCATATGAACAAATGTTACTCCAGCAAGTCCACACAATCATGGCATCATTTAATTGAATACTTAACCGTTGGATACTGTTTGTTGCGGATAAATTATATATATATATATATATATATAATTTTTCCCAAAAATTCAACTTTTTTTCTGCTATCAAGTTTTAGAAAAATCACGAAATGATTCAGTATTTCAACGTGAGAAGATTTTATGAAGCAATGAACTTTTCAATAAGTTGGATTGAAGTGAACAACAGAACCGCAATCATTAATTCTACAACACATAAAACCAAACCAATTCAGACTGTGCAATATTTTGCTAAAAAAATTAATTGTGACAAAAGATGCAAAATTTTTCTCATGTGCTGAATTGAATTGAACTTGAGCTGAAGATTTAGAAAACATTTGTGGAAGATTCTCAGCCGCACTTATTAAACCAAAGTGTAGGTTAGAGCGAGGATATGAAATATAATTTGTCTAAATTTAATAACCTAGAAAAACACCCAAAATACTTAGGCAATACGTCTATTTCTGGAGTTACAATTTCTATATTTTTATCATACTCTTCCAATGATATACGATATTGTATACATGTTAATTACTCCACTTCTTAAAATATGAAAATGTTCCGCAAAGCACTGCTTGTGTCTAGCCAGTTATTTTGAGTTCAATATATGATAAACCTTTATTAAAATTATTATAATGTGGTGAGGGTTGGGGGCGCCAATTGCTTTTAACATATTTCTTGCAAACCAGCACTAGAAATATGATTGCAACAAAATGTAGCAATGGTATTCTTATTTCGCTATATAGAACTGACAAATCTGTAGATGAAACCAAGTTGAAGAATCAACCAATCACATGCCAGCTTCTCTTTCTGATTATCGAAAGTATGACCGAATTATTGAAATCAAGTTTACGAGATTGAAGAAAACACCAATCCTATTGTATTTAAAAAGTCGTCGAACAATGCAAATATATGGAAAGCAAAATTAGAACTTGATTTTAAAATTTGTTATCACCACCCACACAATCAACGATTTTTTTGAATAATATGACTGAATGCTAAAATTTTAATCTTCTTGTCGAAGAATCCAATATTTGCCTTTGATAGGTTTTCATCATCTTCACATTAAACAATAGCATATATTCAAGAAATATTTACCACATGCAGTGTTAGAATAGACATGTATTTTTTTAGAACTAGTGATCCTATCTATTTAACTGTTGTTTCTCTAACCGAATAGATCTCTGTAAATAGTAAACTTTGTGAAGAAATCTGAAAGAACTCGACTTTAAACAATGCAAAAACATTTTTTGAATTTGTATTTACTCGAAATCTTTATTACGCTCACAACGAATATAGAAAGTTCGACGGAAGACTGTTTCATACTCCGAATTAAGTTCTCTACTAAGGTGGGGTAGTGGAGGGATTATTTTAGATGCGTTCTTTGTAAGGTCGACATGAATGTTCAAAGTAGGGGGCTGATATGACACATATTTGGGTAGCTGAGTCGTTTTAGGCTTAATGCGTAACGATAACGATAAAGAATGTTGTATTTCAATAAAGAAAATTAAATGAACCTGAGTAGCCAAATTTTAGGCGTAGAGTAGTACGCTGCGCAAAATTGCGTTTTCATGCAATCGATAAATTGTGACAGTAGGGTATTCTGGTAGCAAATATTTACACGTGATATGACTGCACCGATAGCTGTCTTTAATTATAAAAAACGCATATAACTTCAGACGATGTATTCATTGTTCTGATATAAGATAAGTGAGTACTTAGTAGCAAATTAGTTCAAATAGGATTAGAAACATGTACGAAATTTAGCATAAGCGAAAGTTATAATCTCATGTACACATGCGTTTCGTGCTTACTGGCGACTCATCAGTTTGAAGCAGTACTACGCCCCATACAAACTATATATTTGGTCAAGAAATTTAGAACTGGTAGATAGTACATGAGATTTCACCATTCGTTTATGCTGGATTTAGTACTTCCTACTGGTTCTCTTTAAACCTATTCGTTAACGGGTACGCAATACCTAATATACATTAGCATATATATTAATTATCGGTATCAAACAAAATTTTATTTAGGTATGTATTAGGTGTTGCGAACCTAGTAACAAATTAGTTCAGTTGTGACAAGAAGGTTAAACCAAAGACAGCATGAACGGAAAGTATAATCTCATGCACATTCATTTCGTGTTTACTGGCCACTCTTCAGTAGGAGCCTATATTACGCCCGTTAACCACTATATATTTGGGTGAGAAATGTGGGATAATAGGACGGTACAATCTCCTAAACGAATGTGTAAACCTGTAGTAGTGAAGCGAACATAATATAAAGTCTCGAAAATGCGAATTCCACGCTAACTCACTCTATATAATATATATACCGATTCTGTAAAGGATTCTATTGTGTTAGTAACCGATACCAACATTGTAGTACCGAAAAGATGCATGGTATTAACACTATGGTTGCCGAGTCGGTACATGGTACAAACATGATGGATATCAATTTATGCTAGACAATTAATTTAGATATTTCTCGTACTTGAAAATTCAATACTAGAGTTGTTAATTTTCCGTTTAGTCTGGTAAAACAATTGAAGAACATTTCAAATTACCTCTTGGCAGATTATTAAATTTCAAAAGAATAATCCTTCGGAAACATAACAACAAATTCTCATAATTAAATTGAGTTCAAGAATACAGACAGGAAAAATAAATTCAGCGAACAAATTTTGTTTTGGCTAATTTATTTACTCATATTATTTATCTAGCGCAATATCCAATATGAGAAAATACTTAGCACTTATTGAAATACAGCTAATGAAGCTGGTCCGATTTTCCTATTTGCCATGTCTTCGAGAACCATCAACAACAGCAGAGAATTTAAAGGCGCAAATGATGGACGCCTTATTGTTTATAATATTTTATGTTGTCACTTTATGTTTGCGCAACAGTCGACTTCATTATTGTAACACCGATTCTTCGATAGGCCATTGTTTTACTTGATTTGTAGGAGTTACATTGTCCTACTTATAGCACTTGACTAATAATTCTTTATATCGTACATGTACATATTTTGAGTATTTAAAATTATCGCTGATTTTATTTTACATTGCTACTTTTATTAATGCTATTTTGTAGCACGTAATTAAGAAATCTGAAGACAGCGGAAGACAATTAGAAACGCGATGTTTCGGAACCAGTCGCCATGATCAGGTGAAAAATAAAAAATTGTACAACACAATAAATAACATTACAATTATTTACAGACTATTATAATTTATCATGCATTGACAGTGCTCATTGATAATTTCCATGTCATCCTTGATAATATGAATGACGTTGTAGTAAGTTTACACATTATTGGAATTCCACTATTCCTATAATAAACAGATTATTATTTGCATTTTCTATGTTCGCCTTCAATAGGTTTACTCTAATCAAAAGACTTATTATATTACATGGGCAACTCATAAACATTAGTAATCCCAAATGTGAAGAAGATTTTTACATTATCAAAATGAATTTTGCAAACTAATGATATACAACATTCCAGTTTTATGTAAGCATCCCCAAAATATAGTAAAATTACTGTCAGTCGCATTTAATGACGCGTTTTGACATAATTAGAGCACACACTCGACTTATGAAGCTTGAGGGGTAATGAATTCATTAGTTGTTACGTAATAAGTGTTGCAAACCTAGTAACACATTAGTTATAATATGACTCGAAGGATAAAAAACGCGATAAACGAAAGGTTTCATCTCATATGCACATTCGTTTTGAGCTTACTGGCGACTCATTAGTAGAAGCCGATATTGCACCCTATACCAACTATATATTTTGGTGAGGGAATATGGGACAATTGGACGGTACAATCTTCTATACAAAAGTGTATAACAGCAGAAGTGGAGCTAACTTCATATAAAAATCTTCGACAATGCGACTTCGTAGCCAACTCACTATATATATATATATATATATATATATATATATATATATATATATAATGACCTTTACGACTACAAACACACATACACAACACAAACACAAACGCATACACACTCACCTACTAGTCAAAACCAGAAACAGCAGTAATAACGAGTCAGATTTGTCACCAATAATATAACCAATTGACAACCCAAAATGTATAAATATGTATGATTGTATAAGAGATGTTTAGTATTCACGAAATAAATGGCCTTTATCCACTGTGTTATTTATGTGTTGTTTTCCTAATTATAAGAATACTGTGTTAATTAAAACGGCATGGATATCATATATATATATATATATATATATATATATATATATATATATATATATATATATATATATATATATATATATATATATATATTCATTGTACCCTTTTCATGTGCAAAAACAAAAAGAAATTTTTATCAGATATAAGAAAATTTTCTTTCGCATGGTCTTCTCAAATATCTACTCATGAACATATCTTTATATATAAATTGGAAAGCAAAACAAGATAGAAATATGTGAACAAGGAGAGTGTGAAAAATAGAAACCAATCAAATTGCGTGCGTCACATCCAGTTCAAGCTCAATGCTTGTACGTGCTTCTTCTGCTTACATAAATCCGGCTGCAATTTGTTTATCCATAAGGCTTCGTATGTGGCTAGCTCCCTTTTGTTTTTTGCATTTGGTAATTACTTTGAATGCTACGTCTGGAGAACATACGTGCGTTGTTTCGATGATGTGTTGCGCAATAGCAGACGTGTATTCACCATTTGATTTAAAACAGGCGTTCAAGTTGCAATGTTCTCCCATTCGAGTAATTAACCGTCTGGTCGATCGGCCTACGTAAGTTGATTGACAACTTGCGCATGTATATTGGTAAATAATATTTGATATCGACATTAACGGCTGTTTCTCTTTGATTGCTGGTAAAGGCAAATGTGTTACCCTAAATAACACTCGTAGTTTGGCTGCATTAAATGTGCGTGTCAATGCTGCTTCAACTTTCCTTTGTGCCATTCGGGAAACTGCATCCCCCTTAAATGGGATGTTTAGGTAGACAGTTTTCTTTTCTGGCCCATAGTACGTCTGTTTCTGGTTAACTCCCCTTTTAATAAATTATTCAATTAATTGTCTAGGATAGCCGTTAGACCATAAATCGCTAATTGCTTTATTATTTTCTTTTTCTTTGGAATCTTAACTAACCAACCTATCAATTCTTTGAAAGCAGCTAAGAACTGTTGATAACTTTTATTGAAACTGCACAAAACTGCTATAATGCAAATACTGTGCAGACCATGTTGGTTTATGGTAAATTGTTCTGTTTAATTTACCATTAGTTTCTTTCTTTAATATTACATCTAAGAAAGGCAGACAGTCATCTTTCTCGTGCTCTGACGTGAAACCGATATTCTTATGTGCTTTGTTGAAACTTTGAAACAATGTTCGTGATTGCGACCTGTTCTGAAGTACAAGAAATATATCATCCACGTACCGTATATATTGAGCACATTTACTTATGTCACTCTTTAATGATGTATTTTCTGGGTGCCCTAGAAAAATCTCAGCCAACACTGGAGATAAGGGGCTTCCCATTGCGACACCATCAGTCTGTTTGTAGATGTTTCCATTAAAACGAAATCGTGCGTCTTTCGTGCATAATAAGATAAGCTTGCGTAGAGTTTGACCTGGCACCGGCGATGGTAATATATCTTGTTCTACTGCTTTGACTATAATGTCAATGGTTTCATCAATTGGAACATTTGTAAACAAAGACATAACATCAAAAGATACCATAATCTTGTTTTTAACATTTATATCTTGAATTTTGTTTACAAACTCAAACGAATCGGCAACCGAATGATTACTTAGTAGTTTACGTAATGGTTCAAGTAAACGAACTAGCCATTTAGCTAGTGCATGAAACGGAGAATTTACCATTGATAAAATTGGCCTCATAGGACAACCTCTTTTGTGTTTTTTGGTAATCCGTACATTATTGGTGTAGATGATCCAACTGGCTTGAGCTTCTGTGCAGTGGCCTCATCAATAAAACCGGCATCTGTCAAAATCTTAATTTCATTTATTAATTTGCGCTCCACCTTGTCTATTTCATCTGATTTATCGTCTAGACGTGTGAATTTTGTATTGTCATTTAACACGTTTTCCATCTTTTGTACGTATTTAGATTTATCCATTATAACTGCGCTCTTTCCTTTATCAGCGCGTAGTATTTTGATGTCTGCGTTTCTGCTGATATTTCTAAGTGCATTTAGATGCTGCTTTGTCAACGTATGCTGCTCTGCACATTTAGACAATTTCAAGTGTGCAGCCTGATCAACTAGTGTAGCCTTGAACCAATTTTTTATATTTAGGGTAACAAACTTGCCTTTACCAGCAATCAAAGAGAAACAGCCGTTAATGTCGATATCAAATATTATTTACCAATATACATGCGCAAGTTGTCGATCAACTTACGTAGGCCGATCGACCAGACGGTTAATTACTCGAATGAGGGAACATTGCAACTTGAACGCCTGTTTTAAATCAAATGGTGAATACACGTCTGCTATTGCGAAACACATCATCGAAACAACGCACGTATGTTCTCCAGACGTAGCATTCAAAGTAATTACTAAATGCAAAAACAAAAGGGAGCTAGCCACATACGAAGCCTTATGGATAAACAAATTGCAGCCGGATTTATGTAAGCAGAAGAAGCACGTACAAGCATTGAGCTTGAACTGGATGTGACGCACGCAATTTGATTGGTTTCTATTTTTCACACTCTCTTTGTTCACATATTTCTATCTTGTTTTGCTTTCCAATTTATATATAAAGATATGTTCATGAGTAGATATTTGGGAAGACCATGAGAAAGAAAATTTTCTTATATCTGATAAAATTTCTTTTTGTTTTTGCACATAAGAAGGAATACATTGAATTTTATTAAAGCTCGCATTTCAAAAGAAGTATATATATATATATATATATATATATATATATATATATATATATATATATATATATAAAGTAAAATTATCCAGTTGCTCAAAATTTGTCACCATAGTATATGGTGGGTATAGGAATTAATACCGGCTCCTACTGATGAGTCACCAGTAAGCACGAAACAAATTTGCAAGATATCATACTTTCTGTTCATGATGTCTTTGTATTATTTTTATGTTCCTATTTGAACTAATTTGTTAGTAGGTGCGCAACACGTAATATATAATTGAACACATATTAGATCTCCGCAACGAGATATACGATTCTCATTTATAGTAATCTTTCGCACGCACTTTACTTCAAAAGTCCGCAACAGAATTTCTAGACTGTTACTAATAAAACATTTTGCCGATTTTAACAAAGGTCAATAAGACGTGCAATTACTGAATGATTGATTACGCGCCAAATTATAAAAAATGATAAAATAAGGCTTGTGAGTTTTATTTTTTACTATTTTGCTTAATTTAATCTATTGCTCACTGCTTTTAATCTAACTGGATTACTCGATTTGCCTCATAACACGAAAGGAAACTACAAAGCCACTAATAGGCAATTAATAAAAATATTTCTTACTTATATATTCTCATGTCGCTTAAAGAAAGTGTAGCAAACTAGACCACGTTCGATCCTTGGTCGTGGAAGTATTCTGGATATGAACGAAGTGTTCCAAATAGGGACAAAAACCGGTCTACTGGATGAATTGCTTATTCTAAATTATATTATGCTTCGTTAATAATGATAAGTGCATGCATAAGGAATATTTCGTGTGTATTTCGCCATTTTGAGCTATGAGTCTACTGGTACTCGCACTAGGTTAGAAGGAAAATCAGACTGGCTGTGATGCAATCCGACAATTATGCCAATTTGTAAATAAATTCCGGAGAAACGGTTCCCTGAACTCAGTAAGAACAGCGTAAAATTGCTGCATCTAATTCGTTTTTAAAAATTCTAGGCTGCCAGGCCTTATAGCGGAATATGGTGCAACCTGTCAACAATGCATACGGTAGACCGGTATCGTACTTGTGGGAACACATCACGTATTGTCCAGAGTTTGCCGCGGACAGTACGTGATGAGTTCCCAAGAAGGACTAGACCAGTCTACTGGATGAACTACATTTTCTACATTATGCAACGCTTAGATTATAACGAAAAATGTATGTGTATAATGGCAATATTGTTTATATCAAGATCGAAAAATTGATTCAATTAATTGGTATCACCATCCGCGTAAACAAAGTTCATGTAATTATGATGCCTTGTCTGACTGGCAGAGCGAGCCCAAAATTTCGATCTATCCAGTGGTATCAGCTCAACTACTGACTAATAGATAAATATTAATGAGAATTTTATTGACAATAAGTTGTTATTTATCTTTACATACAAATTTGATTAATTATTAATGCGTCTTCGTGCAGCAAAAGATTTCTACTGCCTTACGTCAAAACCATTTATGTCAATAAAAATTTCTTACTTTTTCACCCAACAGTCATACGAGTTCTCGCAAGAAAAATACCTAATCTTCCGCAGCTAACAAATCGAGTGACTTGTCAAAGCTTGTCATCTTCCATTCCAGAAATTATTCACTTAAATGTATCAGATGGATATCAACAGACCATCGCCACAAACACTAGATAGTTAGAACGGTTATTCGCTGAAATAAATTTGCAATTTTTCACGTAAGCTGCTGACATTTCTATCCACCAAAAGTGGCAGAGAAGCAAGCTAGTGAAGTTTAATCCATTATTTCATTTTTTAGAAGAAATTTTTTTCAACAGGTTTTTTTTAAGATGAAGCACGACACATGCAGACAGGTTGCGAGAAATTGGGCGTAATCACGTTTTTGAGATAACCAAACTTGTTTCGGCAATGCAACATTTCAAACGCTTAATTGTGTTTTAAATGAATATTTTACAGAAAAAATGATATTCATCGATAGAATCTTTAAAGGTGTATAGCCAAATGATTGCGTAAATTAGTCTCTTTTTTGAGCATAACAATTTCGCAAATCTGACCTTAAATATTGTCTGTGAATATTGGAATAGGCTAGTCTAAAGCTAAGTTAACCTAACGAAAATAGGTAAATCCTGTGTGCGTATAAATACAAGGAACATGAGTGATACGCGCGAATCATTCATTACAAAATATGCTGATAATCTCTTGGATGATACACAAACATCAATAAAGGTTTCACACTTAAACCAACATTGGTTGCGCGGGTGGTGGCAAAAGTTATTTAAATCAAGGTATCGATCTTGGTATAAACACCAGACCCATGTTATATACTCACAAACGTATACGCATTATGGGACTAGGGTTTATATCCAAATTAAAAACTTAACTTAAATAAATGTAGGTTACAACTTGTAATATCCAGATCTGTCAAAATATGAACGCAAGAATTGCTTTCAAAAGTCCTTTAAAACAGAAATAAATCGGACTTTTAAATTCGGATGCATCCTTGACACAAGAAGAAATTATACAGTAATCTTTGCGAGCTTTAGAAAGGCACTATGTCATTAATACATAATGTAAATGGATTGATTGGATTCAAGGGATTCCATCTTTAAATAATCTGTCAATCAGAATATAAATACATTTCTACCGGGAGCATGTTAACTCCAGGCATCTATAGCCAATATAATTAAACGAACATTGTTTTCACGGGCGGTGATAAAAAAATTACTATAATCAAGTTTGGGATATTGATACATTACTTACATATGTCAGTATAAACTAAGAATTGTATAGTGGAGAAAAGGCAATACCTCCACTAGAACGGTTTCGTCCTTATCGGACACTCATCATGTACTGGCAAGAATTTGCCGCGGACAGGACTCAAACCTGCGCATGTCTACTTCGGAATCTAGTGCTCTAACCACTGAAACACACAATTTTCAGTTATATACTAACTAATGTAACTTGGTTAGTCTTTTTTCTTTTAGGTGGAACTTTGGGTCTAAATAGGAATAACCAAGTTACATTAATTGGTATATAACTGAAAATTGTGTGTAGCTTGCGGCAGGGTGGCTCAGTGGTTAGAGCACCAGATTCCGAAGCAGACTTGCCCAGGCTCGAGCCCTGTCCGCGGCAAATTCTGGCCGGTACGCCTTTTCTACACTATACAATTCTTAGTTTATACTGACAAATGTAAGTAATTAATGGGTCAGATGCTTATATCAAGATCGCAACTTTATTATAGCAATGTATAGCCATGTTTCGATAATAAACTGAACATTGCTTTTAGCACCTGTCATGCATTTTCACATTCATTTATTACCCATTTAACACTTCCTGCAAATAGTGTTTTTAATCAAAACACGATATTTCGCATTAGTTGTGAAATTTTTATTGCTAATTTACCGACACGCTTCATGCTACTGTTAGTAACTAACATTTTATATTTTACTATTAGGCGTGCAATAAATTATAATATGCCATATCTCGAACGTAACTAAATGAAGAAATCATTGTCAGCCATAGTTTAACCGATAGGCGACAGTGTCTTTTCACAATGAATTGATTTGAATATATATATATATATATATATATATATATATATATATATATATATATATATATATATAATTAAAAGGATTCAATTGAGTAGTCGTGAAAGTCCCCGTTTATCCTTAGTTTAACAGAACGATTTTATAGTCGTTCAGTTTTGCAGAGAATGGGTGAATATGCGCTAGATAAGTTGGGAAATGCAGTCCATGTTAATTTTAATTAAACGAGAGTAGTCAATTAATTGATTACATTAGATGAAGCGCCGTTCTCGGAATACTCTGGATTGTCAAATCGCAACACGTCGATAAACTCGCTGTGTGACGAGTATGCTTTGCAGTTTTGTTTACTTCTTATCAAGAAACTTAAACTATGTACAGAATGGGGCATTAAGCGAAAAAATTGAATTTAAAAGCTAATAAATATATATTGAATAGATACATTTCTTTTAATAGAATTTGAAATTAACTTCATTTGACACTAACCAATGCTACTACGATATGAATTATTATTTCATTGACAGAAGCATTGTAACTTTGTGAGGAATTGTTTTTTGTATTTTACAAATATGTATGGCAATTCTGCCTAAATTAATTCGCTCAAATCTTATCACCCAAAACAATTTCTGTCTTATTATTTATCATTATTTTAAACGCTTCTTTAAATATAAAAAAAGTATATTTGTTTATTAATGCCTTGTTACGTTTTTATGACATTGATTCTACGTTTGTTCGCAGAAATTTTTAGCTGTGTTGCTGGGTTTAGTTTGAATACATGCATGCTGCAACTGTATTAATAAACATTGGAACTAACATATTTGAGTCAATATATATCCCATTAATTAATATATCTCAAAGATTAACTATGTGTGCAATGTTACTTCATGTATTGGTAATTTTCTAATTGGGCCTTTTTCAGTGTGTAGACTTAGTTGCATTTTGTTTGGGCCACTAATCAGATGTTAGTTTCTGATCGGTCTGTATCGTTGGATAATATATTTGCCGGATTTCTAACTATATATATATATATATATATATATATATATATATATATATATATATATATATATATACATATATATATCTATTCTTTTGAAATGCAAGCTTTAATAAAATTCATTGTACCCTTCTTATGTGCAAAAACAAAAAGAAAATTTTATCAGATATAAGAAAATTTTCTTTCTCATGGTCTTCTCAAATATCTACTCATGAACATATCTTTATATATAAATTGGAAAACAAAACAAGATAGAAATATGTGAACATAGAGAGAGTGTGAAAAATAGAAACCAATCAAATTGCGTGCGTCACATCTAGTTCAAGCTCAATGCTTGTACGTGCTTCTTCTGCTTACATAAATCCGGCTGCAATTTGTTTATCCATAAGGCTTCGTATGTGGCTAACTCCCTTTTGTTTTTGCATTTAGTAATTACTTTGAATGCTACGTCTGGAGAACATACGTGCGTTGTTTCGATGATGTGTTGCGCAATAGTAGACGTGTATTCACCATTTGATTTAAAACAGGCGTTCAAGTTGCAATGTTCTCTCATTCGAGTAATTAACCGTCTGGTCGATCGGACTACGTAAGTTGATCGACAACTTACGCATGTATATTGGTAAATAATATTTGATATCGACATTAACGGCTGTTTCTCTTTGATTGCTGGTAAAGGCAAGTGTGTTACACTAAATAACACTCGTAGTTTGGCTGCATTAAATGTGCGTGTCAATGCTGCTTCAACTTTCTTTTGTGCCATTCGGGAAACTGCATCTCCCTTAAATGGGATGTTTAGGTAGACGGTTTTCTTTTCTGGCCCATAATACGTCTGTTTCTAGTTAACTCCCCTTTTAATAATTGATTCAATTAATTGTCTGGGATAGCCATTAGACATTAAATCGTTAATTGCCTTATTATATTCATTTTCTTTAGAATCTTGACTAACCAACCTGTCAATTCTTGAGAAGCAACCACGAACTGTTGATAATTTATATTGAAATGGTACAAAACTGCTGTAATGCAAATACTGTGCAGACCATGTTCGTTTATGTTAAATTGTTCTGTTTAATTTACCATTAGTTTCTTTTCTTTAATAGTACATCTAGGAAAGGCAGAAAGTCATCTTTCTCGTGCTCTGACGTGAAACCGATATTCTTATGTGCTTTGTTGAAACTTTGAAGCAATGTTCGTGATTGCGACCTGTTCTTAAGTACAAGAAATATATCATCCACGTACCGTATATATTGAGCACATTTACCTATGTCACTCTTTAATGATGTATTTTCTAGGTGCCCTAGAAAAATCTCAGCCAACACTGGAGATAAGGGGCTTCCCATTGCGACACCATCAGTCTGTTTGTAGATGTTTCCATTAAAACGAAATCGTACGTCTTTCGTGCATAATAATATGAGCTTGCGTAGAGTTTGACCTGGCACCGGCGATGGTAATATATCGTGTTCTACCGCTTTGACTATAATGTCAATGGTTTCATCAATTGGAACATTTGTTAACAAAGACGTAACATCAAAAGATACCATAATCTTGTTTTTAACATTTATATCTTGAATTTTGTTTACAAACTCAAACGAATCGGCAACCGAATGATTACCTAGTAGTTTACGTAATGGTTCAAGTAAACGAACTAGCCATTTAGCTAGTGCATGAAACGGAGAATTTACCATTGATAAAATTGGCCTCATAGGACAACCTCTTTTGTGTGTTTTTGGTAATCCTAACATTGTTGGTGTAGATGATCCAACTGGCTTGAGCTTCTGTGCAGTGGCCTCATCAATAAAACCGGCATCTGTCAAAATCTTAATTTCATTTATCACTTTGCGCTCCACCTTGTTTATTTCATCTGATTTATTGTCTAGACGTGTGAATTTTGTATTGTCATTTAACACGTTTTCCATCTTTTGTACGTAGTCAGATTTGTTCATTATAACTGCGCTCTTTCCTTTATCAGCGCGTAGTATTTTGGTGTCTGCATTTCTGCTGATATTTCTAAGTGCATTTAGATGCTGCTTTGTCAACGCATGCTGCTCTGCGCATTTAGACGATTTCAGGTGTGAAGGCTGATCAACTAGTGTAGCCTTGAACCAATTTTTATAATCAATACTGTAGTCTCCAAGTCAGCTGTTTGTTAAAATAACAATTCAAAATCGATCTTGAATAATTTTTGGGCTAAAGAGATGGAAGAAACGTTCGCATCAGGTAATTGCCAATGTTGATTCCAACTAATGCGCACAAAAGTTCCGAGAAAATTAATATTTAGATAGAAAATGCATGTTTGTCGCGATAATCTAATAATGAAGGACGGAACATTTCAAAGGTAAGTTTTGATGGCACGTGCATTTGTTCCAGTCCTTCGTAGTATGTATTACCAGCAATGTAAAGAGTTAATCTTGCACAATCATCAGAATGGAAAACACATAATTCAATCGTATGTTGTAATCATAGCAAAATGAAGGCCCATATGGTCTGCTTCCGAACTTATTTAAGAATTATGGCAACATAAACTGTGGGACATTGACCAAGGTTTTCCGTACAATAAGGAATGAGGATATCGTGCAGGTTGCTCGCAGTAAGACTTACATCATTATTATCTTGAAAAGGGCAGTCGAAATTGGAGCAATAACCATCGTTGCATCTCTATATAAATGGTTGTGATTATTTTACCATCTCAGAGCTTTACGTAATTCGCAAACTAGAGAAAGACAAGCTGGTCTCTGGTCTGGGTGTAGTTGTAACAAAAGCAGTTTTACCTTAAGGCGTATATATTTCTGTCCCTCAATAGCCGCCTTCCTAGATTTTAGGTTTCAGTTGACTCCAATGACTGCATTGCTATATTCGATATTCTGGCGAAAATTGGCATTCCAACTAATTTTGTAAATAGTTTGCATGCCCTCTGCAGGTGGAATTACCTGCGAACCTCAAAAGTTTCTATTACCGATCTCGCCACGCCTTAAGTTATACTCTTCCTATATTGTGTTGTTTACGTGTTTAGATTTCCTCATTTTTGTGTGTTATCTATGTAATCACCTCCACCTGAACCAGATCCTTCCTTACAGGAATCACCTCATTTAAACAAATTTGTCTTAAATTATTTCTTCTGACATTATTTTTATTTGGATATTTTTGTTTTTCTTATTAGATATTTTCTCATGGTTACGTGACAATGAGGCACCTGCTATTCTAAGCTGTCATTTTGCTGTTCACGATGATGGTGATGCTGAAGTAGCCACCAGGAACGAGCGACATAGGGGGCTCTTACACTATACATGTAACTGTGAATATTGATTGTTTTGTGGAAGTAAAGAATCGCGTTTCAAATACTAATTTGCCACTTTTTATACTAATGCTTTTGTAGTTTCTGTTATTGTTGTTATTGTTGTTTTCGCTGAAACTCAATACTCCAGTAGACGGATGTTACTTTTCTTTTGTTTGAAAAATGTACTCCTTTTTCTTCTTTTATCCTGCCGTGATGCTGAATCAATCAGTTGCCCGTTGTATCCATTTTGTAATGTCTCTGTTTTTAAATCCCTTTCCGCACAGAGTCACGTTTTTCGTGCAGCAACTTTTCGTCTGCTTTTTGATATTTTGTCGCCGTCGATATCATTTACTACACTATTTAAATCTTTGCGAAACTGAAAGTGACATGTAAACCCACTTTAATTTAATACCACTCCTAATTCGTGTATTTATAACTGTGACGACAGATGGCATCAGTCGCCATATAAAAATGTATTATTTAATAACACTAAAGGCATATAATTATAATAGTTTAAAAAAAATTAATATACATTTTTTTTAAATACAGAAATAAAGCAATGATGAGATTTTTTATTTTAAGCAATAATTTAAATTTAGATTTTTTTACAATGGAACGTGAAAGTTTAGAATAATTATTTTGATTGAAAAATAGTTTCATAAATTAATATTGTAACTATCATTGTAATATTTTTTATTTCGCTATATTGAAATCAAATTATCAACGATTTCTTCTCTAATAACTTGGCTTAAAATACATATATTTTTTCTTACTACGTCCCATCTTTGCTTAACTTTTCTGTATATGTACGGTGTGTCTCATTAATTTTTACTTAATCTTGCTATATTCCTTTCTAGGTATTGTAACATATATGAATTTAATGAAATTATTTCGTTTATTTGTTTATAATTGTATTTAATGAAATAGTTCTTTTTCCATATCGTTACATTCATGTTAGATCTGTTCATTGCTTAATATGATATTACTCAAAAGAACTAGCAAGTCTACTGGTTTGTGAGCTTTGCTTATATTTTGTTTTATTTCGGATTTGACCGCATTTTGCTTGTGCGGGACAATTGGTAGCACTCATAGGTCGGTAAAATCTTGAACTTCCTTCATATTCAGATGATGTAATTTTTGGCCTCAATTGATGGGTTCTCACTTGTCCCTTCTTCTTTAAGCCTTCAATTAGCTGATTGTCTGAAAATGACGTTGGATCAAGATTTTCCATTGTTCTTTGACCAAATTTTCGAGACTTCATTTCCAGTCTCATCTTCAGGGTTGACACAATACGCACAGGAGTAAAACACAACTTGTGACAAATGTGGTATTCTCATTCAAGACAGATATATTTATATCTATTTTAATTCTAAAAGTACTTTTAATTGTCTTCCTAATATCCGGTCTTCATACCTAGTCTCTAATACTCAAATGTATACAAAGACTTATCCCTGTCCCCCTCTGCGCACACAACTACTTATAAACATGTGTATTTTACTAAAGTGACATTTATTGAATAACTATAAGCACACTTAATGTATTGACAAACACGCCTATCACTGATATCTATATTTTAATTTCTGTTCCGGACGCATAGAAAGATCAACAAATTTTGAATTCAATGTTGCAGTAATCCTCACATGCCCCCCAGTTATAGAATGAATGAATCAATGTAGCTTTCTACATTATACTATGCTTAGTTTATTTTGGCAAGTTTAAATATATATATATATATATATATATATATATATATATATATATATATGACGGTACTGGTGTTTATATCAAAATCGCTACCATGATTTAAATAATTCTAACTGATTGGATCGTTTATTAATAAGCAACTTGTTGCATGAGTTATGATAAATTGTGCATAGATCTAAGTTTAAATCTTGTAAAAATGTCAATCGAAAAATGTTCCCATTTTGTGTGCTCCTACCTTTTAACGACATCTCAGGCCTTCTAGATTTTTCCACAGTCAATTAATTCGTTTCCCACCCAGTGAACAACATTCGCACTTAAGACAAATTATCATCGAATGATGATTAATTATGTTATCAATGCTCTACAAATATTGAACAGACTTCTGAGTTAAATTGGTACATTGAAATTATTCGTTTATTTAATTATAATGCAGGTATGAACATGTGTTCCTGGGCTTGTGTATTCACGCATATGCGTTGTCTGCTATTTTACCAAGAAACACAAATTTTCGAGTTTTGTCATATTAAGCTTGAAAGGCCAGGTCACCGACTCAATATTGTACACTTAATTGTACCTTGACTTATTTACGTTCCCGGGCTATAGTTAATGAAGTAGTTCCGTTTGAAATAGTTCAAATGTTTTTTCTGTTATATTTGACGTATCTGTGCGAGCATTGTTTTTTAGTACACCCTCATCATTTACCATCAAGCACAAACGATCACGACTCTTAAAATAATAGAAAAGCTTTTTCGTATAAATTCATAATCTGTGCGTAATCCAACGACCTAGTCAGTGAAAATGAATAAGTATAGGTGGACTTTAAAACTGAGTTAGTGTAGTATCGTCAATGTAAGTTAGATTATTTAATTCAGATTGCTATTGTTGCAATTTATAACAAATGAAATAGCCTTTCAACTGTTACGAGAAATGTATAGAAGTAAAAAAGCCAAATATTGTATCCAATGCCGCGTTTTGCCTACACGGGAAGTAGCTTTGCACGGACAGTTTCACAAAGATCAGATTTATCACAATTTCCGATTTTGTTTTGTCTCCGATCGGACTGAGCTATTTTCGTCCCAATGGAAACGCGGTTCTCCAAAGATGTGATAGAATCGCATTTCCACTGGGGCGAATACAAACTCAGCCCGATCGAAGACAAAAAAGAAAGGGAAATTGTGATCAATCGGACCATTGTGAAACTGGCAGTGTAAAGCTACTACTATATGAAGTTAGTTTCACTACTGAAAGTTAACACATTCGTATGGCAGATTGTACCGTCCTATTTTCATACATTCCTTACCCAAATATATAGTGGTTAAAGGGCGTATTACCGGCTCCTACTGATGAGTCGCGTGTAAGCACGAAACGAATGTGCACGAGATTATACTTTCCGTTCATGCTCTGTCTTTAGTTTATCCTTCTGGTCATATCTGAACAAAATTATTACCAGGTTCGCAACACCTAGTGCACCATTTCATATATATTAATTCTCTGCCACAAGTAGTATCTAACTGTTATATCCTGGGTTATCCTTTGATTAAGTGGGTTAAAACTAGACTGATTTTCAGTTTCCAATTATTTAAATGGTGATTAAAGGTTGATTTGTGAATGCATTTTGGTACGTGTCTGTGCACTTGTAGGTGCATTCTCATTAAATTACAGTGTGATGTTTTAGATTTGGTTATTCTTTTGTTGATTAAGTTTAATTGTAACTTAGTTTTCGATTTGTTGACTTTTACATGTAAGAATGTTTCCACTCGCATATATTTTTGGTTCGCTTTTTACTGGAATATACTTTTGTTCCCATGGTAACAATACAAGGTGTGGGGATTGCAGTGTTAATCGCTTATATGGGTTTCAATGTATATATATATATATATGTATATATATATATATATATATATATATATATATATATATATATATATATAGATATATATATATATATGTATACATTTTCACTTTCGTCCATATTGGGGAAAATTTCATGTACTGTCTGGACATGTGTACTTTGGAGTTTGTGAATCTGACCACCGAACCACCAATCCGCATGCTACACACAATTTTCAGTTATATATCAGCTTAATTATTCTGGTTAAACTCTCCTTCAAATGGGGCATATATGGCATTTCTTTAGACATAATGTTCAAACTCGCCACTCCAAATCTGTCATTGTAGGACAGATACCACAGTACCTAGGGAAGTGGTATTGAATTGAACATTTATGTACTTAAAAAAGCATTAGTTGCGTGGATAGTGACAACGATTATTTAAATCAAAGCGGCAATCCTGGTGTAAACACCAATCGCAGTATATATGTCAATATTAACCAAGCTTTGTATATTTTTGCCAATCCGATCGAATTCTTGATGAACAGTAATAATGGGTGCTCGGGCTTGTCTGGATGCTAGTAAATTGTTGTTGGACTGTGCGATTAATGGTCAGTAGATTAAACTTTCAAGTTGGTAAAAATTTTGAATGTTTAGGCTGGGTGCTTGTTCATTCATATAAAGGGATTCGTATATATATATATATATATAATTTTGTGAATTATGCTTTGTGTATAACTGAGAAAATCGCCTAATTGTCTGGGTACTCCATTTGAAACATATACTCCGAGATAGCAGAGTTTCCTGACTGTGCAATACCTCTTTCAATCAATTTATGTGATAAATGTTACCAAAATCTGTTGATCGATTGCGTTTTCGTACGTCCAGTATATATGCTTCACCACATGCATGAAAATTTGAAGATTTTACTGGATTTGGAGCCAGTTGACAACTGATACTTGTCATCCAACCTCATAATTCTCTGTGTGCTGAATGTGTTATTGACTATTGAATCGGTTTGTGAGGTTGTTCACTATGCTTTCCCCAGAACCATAGAAATAATCTACGCACTTGATTACTGTTGCTAAGATCTAATTAAAATGCTATCGCGGCCATTTGATTTATTACATATGTCACAAAGATTTCATTTTAATGTAATGGCTTAATTTGCCAAACCAATCTGACAGATCATATTGTGTGATTAACATTTCTTAAAAAATGTCTGTCATTGCTAATTTTTACTCAGTCCGCCCATATCGCCTGTCTTCAAATTTGTTTTTTGATAGGGGTTTAGTTTAAAATATACTAAGCGTCGTGATTTTCCTACTCATAATCAAATTAGACAACTATGCTCTGAATGGAATGTATACAAATATCAGTCCAAAATTGACATTAAAATTAATAAGAGCAAAGCAAAATTTGCAAATAAATAAAGTATTAGATTTAATATTCAGTTTATCATTGTTAATATATCATTACACACCTTTACGAAAATGTTGTCGGAGAGCATTACAAAATATATTTTCTACCAACATGAGACATTCATAAATTACTGAATGCAATCTTTCCGCAAAACCGTGGTCTTGTCGTTTTTAGACAGGCCCAAAGCAGCTGCATAGACGATGGGGAAATATATCCAGATAAACAGTCACTGTTTACGCGTTTCAGATTCGAGGTCTGTCCGCAACAAAGTACGTGATGCGTTCCCAATAAGAACGAAACGTGTCTACTGTATGAAATGCCTTTTCTACAATATACAATGCTTAGTTTAAAATGGCAAATTTATGTGCATAATTGAACGGGTGCTGATATCAAGAACTGATAATGTTAAAAGATATATCTCGTTGCGCAGTGTTGTCCTTCATGTTGTGGATTTGACCGCATTTTTCTTGACAACTGATAGCACTCATAGGTCGGTAAAATTTTTAAATTTTCATCATTTTCAGGTAATGTAATTTTTGGACTCAATTGATGGGTTCTCACTTGTCCCTTCTTTTTTAAGCCTTCCATTTGCCACAAGTTGTGTTTTATTCCTGTGCGTATTGTGTCAACCCTGAAGATGAGACTGGAAATTCGGTCTCGAAAATTAGGTAAAAGAACAATGGAAAATCTTGTTCCAACGTCATTTTCAGACAATCAGCTAATGGAAGGCTTAAAAAAGAAGGGACAAGTGAGAACCCATCAATTGAGGCCAAAAATACATCACCTGAAAATGATGAGAATTCAAGATTTTACCGACCTATGAGTGCTATCAATTGTCCCACACAAGAAAAATGCGGTCAAATCCACAACTGATAATTTTGTTCATGTAAAGTACATTTGTTGTTCCTGTTAAATGAAAATCATGTTAGACGTCCAGGAGTTTGAGATGTATGGCAGATTTCCAAATTGTTATATTTAAGATGATAGCTAGATTTTCATTAATATGTGTTGTTGACTAGAGTAGTCCGCAATGCGCCATTATACAAACCTGGCGTCAGTATACGTAACTGGCAGCATAATTTAAATGATAAACCCTCTTACACAGTGCTGTCCTTCTTTTTGTGGATTTGACCGCATTTTTCTTGTGCGGGACAATTGATAGCACTTTTGGGTCGGTAAAATCTTGAATTTTGATCATTTTCAGGTGCTCTGCTTAGTGGCTTGGATTGATGGGTTCTCACTTGTCTCTTCTTTTTTGAGCCTTCCATCAGCTGACTGTCTGAAAATGACGTTGGAACAATGGAAAATCTTGTTCCAACGTCATTGGCAGCATACTTGTTGCTTTAATCAAAGTTCTTAGAATTGGATTGATATTTACTTTACGTTTGCATGCATCATGGTTCTCAATATCGATGTTCATTCATCGTTATATTTTAACCGGCTTTAATTTCATTTAATCTACGAATGCCCTTTTAATAAATCATTATTTTTATATATTGTCTGTCTTCACAAAATAACTACTGATAGAATTAGAACTCCTCTATGTAAGGCTCTATCATTAACTGAGCTGGAGTTATATTGCTTGAGTTTATCCATTTGTATCTCACATTACACAAATATTCTTTGATTTAGATGCCATACTGAGTTGAAATTAAACTGAATGCGTTGTCTACCATATCAGCACACAAAATATATCGTGTAAAATCGAGTATGCATTACGTGCATAGACCCAGGTAAACAAAGGTAAAAACTGATTCTATACAAACCGATCGATAGAAAACTCCTAATACGTTTAGAGAACAGTTAACTGTTTTATATAAGATACCCCAGTTTCTGAAATCCTAATTATAATTCTTATTCAATTCAAATGGTTAATGCGGAAATAAGTTCAATTTTACCAGAACAACGGCTTCATCTATTAATTTTACATTTGGTATAATTTTGTATTTTTAAGGAATAATAATGTATGAGTAAAGAACCCAGACAAAATTGGAGCAAACATTAATTTGGACATTTTAATTACGGCTAGATTATTAAACTAATTTTTCCTGTAAACTCAGTACATACTTTTTGTAATTTACTTTGTTTAAATTCATGTTGGCTATTTGTATAGTTGATTCGTGATCGGTTCCAGTTTTTGCATTGTTTTCTGGAGCTCAGTGCTCGATGTCGAAGCACATTTTGTGCTAATTTCCTCCACGGTTTGTTTACAATGAAAGACTGTTTTTTGGAATTCAGATTTTCTATTTGTTTGGGAATCACGATAACCAAGGAAAGCGAGTGCGTTTAGATGGCAACTCCTTCACAAAAATAACGCATTCGAGCTTCTTTGCGCAGTGACTTCGGATACAAGAGCATATTATTTTTTATTCGTGAATACAATATTTTTATAGTGTCGAATATTATAAGACATGAATGCTTTTCTCGAATTTGAAGGCATTTAGGTTGGGACCAATGATCATAATAGAGTAATTCAATGGAAATTTTTCATATAAACGTGGAGTGTCGATTATTTTTGAACTCAGGCATGAACGACCTTGGAAATCATTGGGAGTATATCGGAAAATGAGAACAGTGCTTCAACACCACTGGGGCTTTTTGCTAGTATAAATTAGAAAACATCTTCCGCTGTTTAACAGTTAGATACTGTGTGTTGCGAAGAGCTAATATAAATGAAAATGTGTAATTGGAGTTGCGCGCCTTTTAAGCAATTAGTTTAAATATGATCAATGGTGTTGATTTTTAGTGAATACCAACAAATCCCTTATGACAATGGAAAGAAAGCCAATGGCAACATTGGCTTAGTGGAAAATATTGGACAAATTTATAATAAAATGGGCACGCATGCCATAAATTGGACAAGTTTTATTTAACGATTGATCCCCGTTTTCAAGTGTGCATCGAGTTAGTTTTCGTGGTGGCTGGGCGTCGATTCCTCCCTTTCCTCCGACGGCTTCAACAATGTTAATTCTAACCACAAGACGTGAGGTACGATCTAATCTTCGTACCTCATTTCCGGGGTTAGAATGAACGATGTTGAAGCCGTTGGAGGAAAGGGAGGAATCGGCACTCAGCTTCCACGAAAACGAACTCGATGCGTACTTGAAAATGGAGATAAATCGGATCTTTGCGAAACTGATAGTGCAAAGCGACAACCCACGAAAGAAAATTGTGGAGAATCGAAATGTGACGCTCACACTGCGCAATCATTCAAGAATTATCTGAAAGTTTTATATCTCGCTTGTTCTCCTTTTTGTCCCGGCATCGCTAACATTTAAAATATTGAAGAAATGACAATTTTATTGCACAAACTGAAACGGTCGCATCTAAATAATATAGTTCAATTTTGGAAGAAACTGCGATAATCAACTTCGTTTTTTCAGTATACAGCTCTTGATTTTTTTTCTTCAATTCAAGTTTGCAAAGGTGATGTTAACACCAATCCTATTGTATTTAATCAGTCGTCGAACAACATAGCAAAACTACCATCGACTCTTGATTCGATTACCTGACGTTTCAACTGATGGTTTATTCAGTCATGTTGTTGGTGCAACATATTTGGACTTTACTTTACTCCGTTTTGATCCCTACGAATTGCACATCAACTTTGTTAACATGACTGGATTCGTCACTCTAAGTAATGAATAAAAATTGATGTGCAATTTTTTATTACTCACTATTTTTCTTCAATATTCACCAGGTTAATCTCTGCACAAAATGTGTGCATTTTTTAATGTTGGATGTTTGTAAAACGCAGTCAGTCATGTCTATCAATCATCATCCGTATTACTAAATTGTTTGAATACCAATCGCCATACATGTCATTATTACTGTTCATTTCACGAATACGGTGTTTATGTGCTTATGTGTGTGTGTTGTTTATAACGTCAACAAATTCCACTTCAATCGACTGAATACCAATCCCTGAACCCACCTCGCTCCCAAGTATCTTACTTCTACACTATATTGGTAAGGTCCATAATTCACTAGCAATCACGAGCAAGTCTAGCAAAATCATTTGCCTCGCTCCCTTTCACGTCGGTACCAAGTAGAACACTGCATACTTTGACAATCTACAAGCAAATGAAGGCAGCTCATGGAAAACTGTTTACTAAAGGTTTACAACAAGTGAAATACACAATAAAAAGACTGACTTCAGACAGTTCACTTCTCCTATACCTTAAGTTATTTATTTAAAAAAATTCTCTTAAACGCTTTTGCACTTGTAATTGAACTAAGCAAACACACAACTATCCACTCAAAAATAGAAGCACTGGGTTAGGTGGGCAAAAAGCATTCTATGGCGTTAATCTATACGAATTGTTCACTCTTTTTTGAGCGAAGTTAACTGCAAAACAAAAACAAAAAAGTATTCAATTACAACTTGTCATTCGACTTAATATCGTAGCAAAACGATGATGAATTGCAATGCCCATTCAAAAGAAGATAGGAAGCGTTCCTCCCCTTCTTCACTTATCCTTTATCCCCAGATTCCTTCAGGTCGTAAACGTCATTATCAATATTTAATTAAATTGCCTCATCTTTATTATCGTTAATAATATTTTTTTTTAAATTCGTGGTCAATGGTTCTCTTCGTGCTTATCTTCTGAAAAATTATCATCACCGTAAAAGTTGGAAAAATATGTATGCAGGCATGATCATCATCATCATCATCATCATCATCATCATCATCATCATCATCATCATCATCATCATCATCATCATCATCATCATCATCATCATCATCATCATCATCATCATCATCATCATCATCATCATCATCATCATCATCATCATCATCATCATCATCATCATCATCATCATCATCATCATCATCATCATCATCATCATCATCATCATCATCATCATCATCATCATCATCATCATCATCATCATCATCATCATCATCATCATCATCATCATCATCATCATCATCATCATCATCATCATCATCATCATCATCATCATCATCATCATCATCATCATCATCATCATCATCATCATCATCATCATCATCATCATCATCATCATCATCATCATCATCATCATCATCATCATCATCATCATCATCATAGTCGTCATCATCATCATCATCCTTCTCCTCTTCTTCATCATAACCATAACCACCGTCACAATCGTCATCAATACCACCATTTTGATCTAATGTATCATCATCATCATCATCATCATCATCATCATCATCATCATCATCATCATCATCATCATCATCATCGCAATCATCATCATCAGTAGCAGCATCATCATCATCATTATCATCAGCAGCATCATCATCATCATCATTATCAGTATCATCACAAAGGACAGTAATGCTAAAGACGTTAGTAACTGATGCATTAATGCAATATATCTCTGAGAAGAAAAATTAAATTAAACTAAATAAGGAATATATAAAATAATAAAAGATTTTTTAAAGTAATAATAACACTGTATCGCGTCATAAACAATTTAACACCATATAAAGTATTCGAAAACACGAATTCCACAATACCTGTAAAGAATACCAATACAATGCAAAAAGGTTAAATCTCACCAAAATTGGGAAAAATAATTCCAAAAATACATGTTTCTGCAGCAAAGCGAAATAATTTGGCTTCAATCGACACTCGCAAAATGTGAAATCACTCAATGTACAATATAATTTATATATTCTTTGTTACGAAGAACTAATATGTGTTAAATTGTGCATTAGGTATTGCATACGATGTAAAAAGTTATATAAATAGAACCTTAAATACTGTTGAGCATTGCATATGGCTTTTCTGGAATAGTACTGTTCAGAATTGGTTTTTAATTTCAATTTTTATGAAAAAAATTGTGTTGATAGGCATTACAGGCATGACGCATACTATATACAACGACTTGAATTTGAAGTCGCATTGCAAAATATTTTCTACGAAGTCGACTCCATTATTGCTTGAATGCACACAAGTATCGAAGACGGCGCCGTCCAATTGTCTCACATTACTTGACGCGTTGTATAGCTGATTTTATGGTAACTGACTCTCATTAAGCGACGGGAAATACTGCGACTCGTCATTCGCAACCTGTCAAACTGGCGTAGTTAAACTGAATGCGTAATTCATAACTCATCAGAAGCTGCAAGACAACAAAATAGTTCGCAGATTACTTGCGTTGCATAAATGGTGGTTCGGGAATGCAAACTAGATGAATCAGGCGTTCAAGTGCATATTGATATAATCAAAGTTCTGTTGTTCAGAATACAGCCTTGCCAGTTGCATAACTTATAATTAGCCCAGGATCTCGGGCAATTTGGCAAGACCTCTACTGATGGTCATAAACAGAACCAATTGGAGTATAAAACGGATGATTTTATCTTGTTCTTTACGTGCAGAACTTATTAAAGGATGCCGATACACCTGATTACGGGTCACAGGTAGTCTGGCCAAATTTCTTTGCTTTGAGTTGCTTATGCACTCTTGAAATAAGATAATGTAAGTGGATTTGATTTATCAATCAAATTCAGATATTATTAGCATTAATGACACAGGGATATATCTCTGAGTCAATTGCACGGTCATTATCAAATCAGACCCTATGCAAAATAAAATTGAATTCTGATGGAAAATGTTTAAACTATGTGAAGTTGTATAGGCAAATGCATAAAGACGAACATGGATACTTACTTTCAAATGACGTTTTGTGGGCTGCACATATTGTCCCAAAGTGAGACAGTCAACACCAGCACTTCTGAGATCTTTCATGGTCTGCAGAATTTCCTCATCAGTCTCACCGAGCCCCAACATGATGCTGGACTTTGTTACTAGGCGGTTGCGCTGACTAATAGCCTGATCATCGTGAGTTTCCATCAGGTGCAAGTTTTTTACTGCCTCCAAGGTACCCAACGATTGACGATATCCAGCACGAGGGTCACGAACAGCACTATATAATTGTTAAAAAGTAAACTTGGAAAATCTATGACGAATTTCGCGTTAGCCTGACACACAGGCCTATGTTATATAGAATTATAGAATTATTAGCAATTGTGTTAAGTGGGATATTTTTCGCTAATTAAAAATGAGCATACCCGCGAATACGAGTGCAGCCATGTAACAATATATCTAAAATATTAGCTCATCCCGTCGTGAAAAATTGAACATAAAAGCATTAAACTGAACGGTAAAAATTTTCATTTTGATGAACGTGTTCTGTATGTAAGTATGTATGTTTGTATCTATGTTTGTGCGCATTATATATATATTCTTTTGAAATATGAGTTTTAATAAAATTCATTGTACCCTTCCTATGTGCAAGAGCAAAAAGAAATTTTATCAGATACAAGAAACATTTCTTTCTCATTATCTTCTCAAATATCTACTAATGAACATATCTTTATATATAAATTGGAAAGCAAAACAAGATAGAAATATGTTAACATACTCCTATTCTTCTTGTATCTGATAAAATTCCTTTTTGCTTTTGCACATGGAAGTTGGTACAATGAATATATATATATATATATATATATATATATATATATATATATATATATATATATATAATCAGTATGTACTATAGCTATAAGATAGAAAATGCAATTCCTCAAATATAACATTTTCTTACTTATTTAGCAATTATAAAGTCCTTGATAAAATTGCCGAGGCCGAGTTTTAGTAGTATTTGATTTGGATTTGCTTGTCTTTCAAAATGCCTCTGAAGCCGCACTTTGCATTCAATTTTCTTCTGCATACAAACTGATGATTTTTGGTACGTTTATACTTTAGGTAAATACTACTAATCTGCATCGCTTATGACCAAAATTCTCAAATGGCAATCTCGAGCTGGCACAATACCACGTGAGATGTTAAATTTAAGTAGAATGGAAGGATTTTATATTAAGTTTTGTCAAATTAAATCAGACATCGCATAAGATATCAAACGCAATTCATCAAGTAGACCAATTTCTTCCGTTATGGGAACCCGTCAAGTTGTGGCCGTAGCCTGGATTTGAGTCAGGGGAGCACCTTGGTGGAGTAGTGCAAAAGTCGTAAGACTGTGAAGCAAATGTCCCCTAGCTCAAATTCCAGCCCCGACAATTTTAGTAAGTAATCGATATGCTAGATGAATCGAACTTTTATCTTATGCTGTTATATATATATATATATATATATACATATATATATATATATATATATATATATACATATATATTGCATTATTAATGGCTCATCCTTTTGTGCAATTTTAGACGCCGACAACAATGACAGTGATGCGTTTTGCGCGCCTGGATTTACATAATTTTGTCATCAGCACGATTGGGTTTGCCTGTATATAGGTAACCTGTCGGTGGTTTGCGGGTCGTGTTCATTCGAATAAAATATATTGCTTTTAGAACTTTTGAATTATGACGGATGAATATTTTTATATCAACGGCTTCGCATATGTAAAACAATTTTTAATACTTTACTTTGTGGAGAACTGAGAAATTCGTTATATTGTCTGCGTACCCCACTTCAAATATGCATTCCGTAGTGGATGGTTTTACAGATGATGCCAGGCACATTTTAATCAATTCCTGCTGTAAATGTTTTCAGATTCTGTTGAATAATTTCTCTTTCGTGTGTCCAAAATGTATGCCTCCGCGCGCAAATTCAAATTTATAGACTATGGCAGATTCAGAGAGAATTGACAATTTACTCCTGGCATTCAGCCGTTCAATCCTACGTGTGATCAGGGTGATGTTAAATTTTGCATTAAGAGAATTTGCCGTAATGATTCAATCTAACCGCTGTGTAATTATTGAGACTGGTAAGTTATTATGAACGATGTTGAAGTGGTCGGAAGAAAGGGACGAATAAGCAACAGGCCTGATCGAAGACAAAACAGATGCGTACTTGGAAATGGGGAGCAATCGGATCTTTGCGAAACTGATAGTGCAAAGCGACAACCCGCGAACGCAAATCGCGTAGATTTAAAATATATATTTGTTTATTTATAACATACGGTTGTAGGTGTGTGTAATCAACAAAAGCTTATATTTGAGCTCAAATTTATGCATTTTACCGGTCGTATGCACCTAGGAAGTATTCCTGAATCTTCTTTAACGTTCACAGACATGTATGTAATCGCTCTCGGTTACGAATATGGATATATATAAATATATATATTTTCTAATTAGGAAAAACATTAATAACAAAGTGGATAATGGCTATTTATTTCGAGAATACTAAACTTCGCTCTACAATCTTTCATTTATATACATTCTTGGTTTACATTTGAATATGTGGGTGGTAACAAATATGACTCGGTTTTCTATTTCTTGTTGTGGCTGATTGGTAAGTGTGTATGCGTTTGTGTCTGTGTGTGTGCCTGTTTGCATGTAAAGATCCTTCTCAATGTATTGCAAAGTGATGTCTGAGATCTGGTCATTATTGTATTGATGGCTTGAGAATTAACCATCCGTTCGAATTGTTCGCTGTACGTATACGAGTGCTTTTTCTCCGAGTGTTGTCTTTCGTTTCACCAATTTGCGCAAATTTGTGCTCTTCACTTGGTAACAGTGCAATCAGCCACAACAAGAAATAGAAAACCGAGTCATATTTGTTACCACCCATATATTCAAATGTAAACCCAGAATGAATATAAAAGAAAGATTGTAGAGCGAAGTTTAGTATTCTCGAAGTAAATGGTCATTATCCACTTTTTGATTAATGTGATTTTCTACCTAATAAGATATATACTGTGTAATATTCGAAGGCAATGGACATAATAAAGAATATATATATATATATATATATATATATATATATATATATATATATATATATATATGTGTGTGTGTGTGTGTGTGTGTGTGTGTGTGCACGCTCGTGTCTGTGTGCTTGTGCGCCCTATATTTATGATAGCGTTGGAAAATAGTTGCAGAAGGCCTCATAAATAGATTACTTTCAAAGAGACTACTAAAAATGTCTTTCTTAAGAGGTGAAATTGTTCAGGAAGTTATAATGAAGCTGACAATAATCCCAAAGTTGACGCATCAGAGCGTCTAAAAATCTACAAAACTGAGTTTATCTCAAGCACCACTGAACCGAATACATCGTAATTCAAGAGATGATGAGTACTCTGCGGTTCGCAGATCGACAATGTCAAGTGTGCATCAAATATCCATGGTAGACAAATGCTATCAATCAACTAGTAGAAAGTTATTGTGTATTAGGTTTTGCGAACCTAGTAACAAATTAGTTCAGTTGTGACCAGAAGGATAAAACAAAGACGGCATGAACGGAAAGTATAATCTTGTGAACAATCGTTTCGTGCTTACTGGGCGACTCACCAGTAGGATCCGGTATAACGCCTTTTACTCACAATATATTTGGGTGAGTAATGTGGGAAAATAAGACGCAACAATCTTCAATACGAATGTGTAAATCTGTAGTAGTGAGGCTAACTTCCTATAAAGTCTTCGACAACGCGACTTCAAAGACAACTCACTATATATAATATATACCAAGCCTGTAAAAGGTGCCAACACTATGGCTATTTTGTCAGTACCTGATTGCACCGTCCTATTTTCGCACATTCCTTCACATTTGCCGTTCCTAACACATAAATGCACGTACTAAAGTGCTTTACAACTCCTAATTTTTTAAATATAAAAATGGCTAACTCATAAAACTGGTAAGAACATTTATGACTGTTTAAGCAAAATTTCGTAAATTTGCCAATTCTATAAAAAGTCGCTAATTATTTAACAAAAAAATATAACAGAACTTATTGTAAGTTGAATTGAAAAATAAATCATATATGGAATTATAAATTTATTAATTAAGAGTTACGTGCAACAAAGTTAAAGGCCATTTTCTTTTCGCCAGAACACAACTCCACTCCAACAGCTAGTACATCACATAATCAAGTTCTTGAGAAACGAAGAGGATAAAGTTGGACTAAAAACACTACCTAGGAAACTGAAAGAGGGAAACATGCTAATACACGCACAAATTCGTGTACACCTACACAAACGCACTAACGCAAACAATTTCCTCTTTATATTCCAATCATGTACGAACCTCCTTCGCTTATTTATTTGAGGATTAAGAATGTTGCATATTTCACAGAGGATTATACTAGGCAAGAGACAGGTAACTCTTGAGCACAATTGATTGAGAAAATCATACATTCGTCAACTGTCATTATACGTTTATTTCTCAACCAGTGAATTTGGTCGAAATGCCGAGTAGAACTAATGAAAAAAGCTTCTCTGATATTTCTGTGATTTATTTATTTATTACCTTTGAAGCGCTTCTACAGTTTCAATGTTATGTGCGTAAACGTCAAGTCCTGACATGGCGACGGTCCTTACATCTCTTAGATTGCCAGCAAAGTCGGGAACAAGACACTCCACAAGCATGTCGGGACGCTTCTGTTTAATCTGGCGGACTAAACGCAACGTGTTGTTTATCAAAGAAAGTAACAATAGAAGGAATTTTTTTTAATTTAAAATTATTCCCTAACTTTCATTCGTAGAAATAAATGGCTAAATGAAAAAAACTGATATTTATAAAAAAATACTATTTGATGAAGATACAAATACAGATAGGCATTGCTACTAGAAAACAAAAAAAGTAAATAAAAAAGCTTACTTTTATCAAAGTTGTGATCTTGATATACACACCTGACCCATTATATGCACAAATTAGTATGTATGAACCAAGCATTTTATAATGTAGTAAAGGCAACTCGTCCAATAGACCGGTTTCGTTCTAATTGGGAACTCATCACGTACAGTCTAGAATTTGCCCCAGACAGGGCTCGAAATTGGGCTCGTTCGTTTCGTAATCTGTTAATCGAACCATTGAGCCATCCAGTCGCACACTACACTCACTATTCGGTTATATACTAACTAATGTTTCTAGGTTAGCCTTTCCTTTAGCTGTAGACTATATGGCCTCCCTTTATACCTAAAATTACAACTATGCACAATTTTTCATTATAGAACAGACATCAAGCTAAATGGGTAAGTGGTATTCAATTGAATATTTATATAATCAAACGATCATTGGTTGCGCAGGCGGTGATGAATTTCCCTATCTACATTATACAATTTTTAGTTTCTACTGACAAACATGTGTACCTAATGGGTCAGGTGTTTACATCAAAATTATAAACTTGAATAAGTAATTGTTATCACCACCCTCGACATCAATAATCGTGTAAGGGTGTTTAAATTTTTGAAGTCTTCGATCATACAAGTTCAGTTACGATTATTAGTGGCCATTAATGGGGGAATTGAACACGATACAGTTATTCGTTTATCCAAACTGATCATTAAATCAAGTTTGCTAGCTTGAAGTAAACACCAATCCCATTATATTTAACTAGACGTCGAACAAAATAGCAAAACTACCGCCAGTCGCAACGCACAGTCAATGCACAGAAATCGTGCAGCCCATATTTCCAGTCAAGTACAATGTATGCAAGACTACTCGAGGTGAGAGTCGTATATCTAATTTTGCTTTCCATATATATGCAACGCGGTTTGATCCTCGCAAGGAAGTTTGCCGGCGTACTCTGATGCTGATTATGAAAGGTCGCAACTCGTCAGTTTGTTGCGACTGGTGGTATTTTTGTTATGCTGTTCGACTGCTGGCTAAATACAATGGGATTGGTGTTTACTTCAAGCTGGCAAACTTGATTTAAAGAATTGTTACCAACATTCGCGCAATCAATTATTGTTTAATTGTATTGTCTATATATATCCAAACAAATGTTCTTATAAGTAGGTTGACGAAAGAACTCGTAATCCTAAACATTAATCCTAATGTTTAACTTCTTAAACTACCTTGCTAAAGCAACATAAGGTACCATATTCATAGTAACAAAATTTAAAAAAAAACATCTCTATTCATTCTTGTCAACAATCGTCAAAATGAACGAAATCTGACTTGAACAATATCAGCCAATGAACACATAAATTTTTCTAAAATTATTTTATTTTCCACATCGATTTTAGGTTTCCAAATAAACCCACCAAATCACCATGATAATTGCATGGAATAGCTCAAATGAATAACATTTAATGTCAGATTTCTGGATTTGGTCAAATTAGGCGAAAGCTGTAAAATAGAGCTGACAGTACGCGTAAATTGCATAATAGTATGAAATGTTATAGCATTTGCGCAAATTATATTGATCATCCAGATATGGGTAGCATAATTTAATACCATCGTCATCTCACAACCCAAGAGACAGTTGAATAGGCGCAAATCTGTAGCAATTTAGCGCCAAACAGGGTCTAGTGGGCAGGCTCAGTTAATGTTGGCTTCAGCACCATCGTACACGGCGTACTTCTCAGATTGCCTGTATGAATGTAGGCTTGTCTACAGTTGTACAATCATAGTATTCTCATTTATGCAATTTCCCAGCTGCTATATATGATTGCTTGAACTGAATCAAAACTTCTCGTTGCATCACAGTCTGATTACAAATTTTAGCTGATTGATAAAAATAGGTAGAAAAAACAAGCACGAGCCCATATTACAGCGGAGAAGAATTTAAAAATTTAAAATGATACCGACAGAGTTTTTCCAAATCTAATTTTTAATTAAGAAGTACGGCTATCTTTCACTTCAAAATAAATTCCTATGCTTCACTAGATTATGATATGGCAATCTTCACTTTCTGTGCGCACATGCACCGACTTCACGAAAATCACGGAAAAGACGTATGGCAACGCATCATCCGTAGTAATAAAGGTTAATTAAAGCCATCCTGCCTACAACAGTGTTTCAAGCTGTTTTTTCTTCCAGTTATTCAATGTAAAAGCTCAAAATTTGTTTCGGTCAAAGATCAAAAAGACTCTACCGAACTCCACCGAGCAGGAGAATCTGATCTCTTTCAAACGCATGTACGTGTATAACTATTTATTAATCTGCTTATTTACGTATGTGCATATGTATGTACGCATTCCAGTATTCGAAACTAAGCAAAATTTAAGTCCGAATCTATAAATAGATTACCTCGGTGCTAATGTAAAAAGGTACACACGAGAATCTACTGGAAGTAAGGTCTACTTATACCAAATGGGCATAAAACAGAAAACTGCATGCAATGTATTGATTTGGTAGCACAGGGAATAAGCTGTAATGCTCAAAACTAAATCCACCAATTGAAATCTTGGTGACTGCAATTCAGGCAATTACTGATGAGTACGCAATACGAGCGAAACTAGTCTATTAGGTGGCTGTAATTTTCATATCATACGCTACTTTTACTTTACTGCGGCTGACTCCTTTTAGAGGATAAGCCGGCTCCATTGATATCCCGAATTAAGCCTCTCCATGCCGGGCGGTTGGCAGCCATTTCGGCACATAAAGAGGGCCAATGACGCTCCCAGTGACGCGGACCATAAACATTGCGTAAACCTAGGAGTTCCATGTCCGATTTGATTGTTGCAAGCCATGTCTTCAGTTGCCCACCACGGCGGCGGCGCCAGTTTGCACATTGACCTGGGTTCATCACCTGCCGTACCAGTTCGTCTTCGGGTTTGCGTAGTACGTGCCCGAACCATTGAAGTCGACGATGTTGGATCCAGACGGATAGTTGCATGATGTCCCCGCATTGGTGACGAACAGATGCGTTCGACACCCGGTCCATCCATTTTGTCTTTGTGATGTACCTAAGGCACCAATGGTCGAATACTTCAAGCTTTTTGGAGTCCTCAGAACGTAATGGCCAAGTCTCACAGCCATACAGTAGCACAGGGCGAACAGTAACCTGGTAGACTCGGATTTTCGTTTTGAGGCTGATTTCACTTCTTCTCCAAAGTGAGTTCTTCAATTGTATGAAAGCAAGTCTGGCACGGTCGATGCGTGTTCGGACTTCATTCTTTGCTTGACCAGTTGGAAGTATTTTTGAGCCAAGGTACGTAAAATCGTCGACTGTTTCGATTGGGCTGTCGTACACCGTGAGCTGCTCATCAGATGAAGATACACCGATGGCGAAGGCTTTCGTTTTGTCGGCATTAATTTCCAGACCAACGGCTGATGAAAACTGGGCCACTTAATCCAAAACGGTTTGAATGCTCCCAAAGCTGTCAGCAAGGAGAACAACATCGTCTGCGTAATCAACATCCGTTAGCCATAGATTATTTGATACTTGAACGCCTCGGAACCCAGTTAGCGCGTTGCTCAGAATCCAGTCAACCGCATAATTGAACAATATGGATGACAAGGGACATCCTTGTCGAACCCCAGTGCGCAGACTGAATTCATCCGATTCTTCTCCGTAAACACGTACTCTGGCTTTGGTGGCTGCATAGTAGGCCTTGATCAGATTGACGAGTTTTATGGGCATTCCGTCGAGCAGCATGATGTTCCATAGGGAGTCGCGATCAACAGAGTCAAAAGCAGCTCGGAAATCAATAAAACAAGCGACGGTTGGTTGTTGAAATTCGTTGCGATGTTCCAAAACTCGCCGTAATGTAAAGATCTGATCAACACAGCCTTTGCCTGGGCGGAACCCACCCTGATTGGGACGGGTACGGGCATGCCGCTCATTACAGAAGCGGTTCAATAGAATCGACGCCAACAGCTTGGATGCGGTGTTGAGAAGACTGATACAACGGTAGTTTTCGCACCTTGACCTACCACCCTTTTTGGGAAACGGTAGCAGGATTGACATTCCGAAGTCTGACGGGCATGCTTCCTGTTCCCAGATAGAAGAGAACAGTCGATGGATTGATGGCAGTAGTGTGCCTATACAGGCCTTGTAGATCTCTGCTAGGTATTCCATCTTCACCGGGAGGATTTCTTGTTCTTCATGCGCTGGATGGTTCGTAGCGATCTCAGCCTCAGTTGGGGAAGAGCAGTCCACGTCGTAGCTGGGTGTAGATGTTGTAGGTGGTTGCGGTGGGGAGCGGCCACTGTATGGTCGGTTCAATAACTGCGAAAAATGTTCAACCCATCTTGCGATTTTGCCATTGACATCAGAAATCAAGTCTCCTGTTGCGCTGCGTAGAATTGTCTCTGCATTGCGCTTACCAGATGCTTTCCGTATAAGACGGAAGAGACCCCCGAAGTCACCGACGTTTGCAGCCGATTCCATGGCGGAAGCCATTTCATCCCAGTACTGCTTACGGTCAGCCCGAGCAGACCTCGTGGTTTCACGTCTCAGGTGGCGATAATTAGGCGCGTTATTCATCCGGGCATCTCTTGCTTTTTGTGACGCCCGCATCGTGCGTTCAGAGATCCAGTCTTTATGGTGACTTTTGATGGTTCCGAGCGTTTCAAGCGCAGCTTGCTGAGTAGAGAGTTTCAAGTTATTCCATTGATGCTCCACATTGGTTTTATCTACGGCATGAGTTCCACCGTCAGCGGAAGTCAACTTTGCAGTGCTTGAGGCAGATAGCGCTGTACAACGGGATGGGTCCGTTAGGGTTGCAACATTCAGGCGTCTCGTAGGTTGACGGCGCCGTCGGGACTTGAGATGAAGCCTCAATTTGGCACGTACTAGAGTGTGGTCGGACCCTCCTCGGTTGCCAGTTTCAGCTCCTCGGTATGACCTGCAATCTTTGACAGAAGACATCCAACGCGACCGTACCAGAATGTAGTCGATCTGATTGGCTGTGTGACCATCGTTTGAATACCAGGTGAGAAAATACTTCCGAGGGTGTTGGAAACGCGTATTGGTAACGCACATATGGTTGACATCTGCAAAGCTGCTAAGTCGTGCTCCGTTCTCGCAGCATTCACCTAGACCAAACTTTCCCAGTATGTGTCAGGTGGATGAGTCAGAAGGTCCTGATCGTGCGTTCCAGTCACCAGCGATAAACAGTATGTCACCTCTGGAAATTCCGTTGATAGTCTCTTGCAGTTGGTCGTAGAACTCATCTTTCACATCTGAATCAGCTGCGAGGGTTGGTGCGTAGACGGCTACCACTGTGATGTTGAAAGGTTTCCCTCTCAGTCGTAGCATACGCTACGTTTATTTTGTACCGCCAACACATGTTTGTAACCTGTGTTTATTGGGATCCTATTTCTATGAATCTTAATAGATCTATTGTCAATCTAATTAAGATTCATTGAAGTATGAACCCAAGGAACATCGACTGTCGATTGGTTTCATTAGTAATAATTCAACAATCGTTTAACAGTGTTTTCTCCCCACTAAATGATTGCTAATTTATGCATATTTTCAAAAATCGATAAAAGAATAATTGAAGAATACTTTAAAACAATAACTCAAAATTGTATCTTAACAACGTTAATCTTTCTAGACAGCATCCAAAAAATGATAGCAGAGCAATCGCAAACGGCAAATTGAGATAAACCCTGAATAGTGTTGCAATTGTAGGAATCGCGTTTTAGAATCTGGGAGAAAGAAAAAATTCAGGGCGCAGATGACAAGAGTCCATGACGAGGATTTTGATAATGGAACAAATATTGATGATAAAATATTATTCAGGGAAAATCCCGCGAGGGAATAAGTATATTTCGCAAATGAATGGAGATTATACGTGGTATATTGAGATAAATATTGAAGCAAACAGCAATAAGGATGCTTCAGTGGCGTCATTTAGTTTAATCTTGAAAGGAATGTTAAATTAATGGTTGATCACTTTTACGGAAACCTATTTGTTGACAACATACACCATTCAAACGTACTTTGATTCACAATTCCAATTTATATATAAATATATGTTCATTAGTAGATACTTGAGGAGATAATGAGAAAGAAGCGTTTCTTGTATCTGATAATTTTTTTGCATATGGGAACGGTACAATGTATTTGGATATATCAAACCACTCTAACACTGATTTCAATGGAAACACACGACCGAAGTCAGTTGTTGATGTAGATTTTTGTGGTGTGTAGCTATAAGGAGCACGGTTCCACCGAAGATCGAAATATCAACAACCATCCGAGATTTAAAATAATAAAGTTAATGGCGGAACATTTTTTTTAAATTGTTCATTAAATAATTAAATAGTTATAGACTACTATACATATATCGGCGTAATTATTAAACCTACCGGTTTCAGCAATATGGCCAGCTCCTCCGTCAGGAAGATCATCCCGGTCAACTGAAGTGAGTACGGTATAACCTATGCTCCAACTAGCCACTGCTTCAGCAGTTTCTGAAGGTTCGTTAGGATCCAATGGTGGCGGACGAAGAGCAGTTTTCACCGAACAAAATCGGCACGCACGTGTGCATGTATCGCCCATCAACTGCGAATTTAGTCACACCGAATTGTCAATAAATAAAACACAATTTGGTAGACAAAATCATCCAAATGTACACACGCCATGTCCTAGAACTTCTGAAAACTAAAATATTCATCTGTTTATAATGATAGAAAGCATTTTGATAAAGGTTGACGAACAGAAATTCTGCATAAACATAACATCAAATTCATCACGTTGTTGATAGAAGGCTTTGCTTCATCGAGGTTTCAATTAATAAATAAGTAAAAAATCATCGTCAAAATTCAGTAAGAGGCTCGTTGGTGTTATGAAGTGTTACAGTTTAACAGCTAGGGAGCTGTATTTTCCGTAATATATTATCTTGTAGCTTACATTGCCCGAATGGCAAAAAAGCGTCTCCCATTTCTTAAAAACGACCCAGTCTTTTCGAGACTGTGGTGCTCAAAACTGCAAAAAGGAAAGCTGTGTACTGCGCCTGTAGTTATTCAGTTGCCTTAGTAGGAAAATCAGAGCCAGTCAGTTCAGTATAAATCATTCAGTACAATATAAAATAGGCGAAATAACTATCCGCGAAAGCCAAATCTCCTCTTGATAATCAAGTTGCATATAGATTGCAGTTTGATCTCTACACATTGCTCAGACGGCAAGCGCCCAATGTCGAATAACATCGGCATATGCACGTGGCAGATTTATTTTACATTAAAGAACGACTGAGAAAAAAAATATTACGAGAGTGATGCTACATTGCCTCATTTGGCCGGTTATTGTAGAAAAAGACGTAGGCTGACTATAAGGATAATAAAACACAACAAACTTTAGACATTCCTTTAAAACAAGTTTGCGAAATTGAGACAAACAAAGATCTAATTTTATTGAACCAGTTTCACAAAATAAAAAGACTATCGATAATCACAGGCATTGGCGTGTTTAAAAGTTCCATAATCGTCAGCAGAACACGACAGCAAACTGACTTATGTAGATAAAACCAACATGCATACATAAGGTACGAAAAATAAGATATACAGTTTTCACAACTAGCATGAATTGATACGCGCAATCACTGATTGTCAAAACTATGTACATATGTAAAATGAAAGGGCACAATCTGAGTGAAAATATTAGAATATATATATATATATATATATATATATATATATATATATATATATATATATATAATAAAATGGTTGTTCTAAATCGCTACAAGTATGCTTTTGTTGTTCTTCTTCTGAATAGGTTTCAAAAACAGAAAAAATCTCGCCAAAATGTAAACGTAATACGAAATAAGCAAGTTGTAAATATATGGAAAACTGAAAATGTGCTCCATTTATCGATCCAATCCAGTGGGACGGAAATAGCAACCGGTGTTCGTTCACGTTTTCACGTGTGGCTTTTTAAACATTTTAAATAATTTTGAGCAATAAAAAGTGTTCCGTCCTTGTATTCAGCCAATAACGACTGCTTCATTGGCAGTATCGGGCTTTAAGACGTCATTGGCAAAGATCTACTTTAATGGATGAAACTCGACCTCACGTCTGGCTGACTTGCTATAATAGGATGTTTGTGTCCTGACGATATTAGCTATGATAATGATACAGTAGTCTTAACGACCAGCAAAGACCCGTCAGTCGTTAGGTCTGATATTTAAGTGTCTACGCATTAACGATGATTATATTTTAATAACTTCGTATTTTTTATTCATGTCATGTACAACATACCATTATAGTTGCAGTTGACAAGCCGGTATCCTGACCCCAGCACTCACCAATATTTGGGCACCTGGCCTCCTCACAAACCTGCATAAAAATTTTAAGCGCAATAAAAAAAAAGAAATTTGGATAAATATGCGTAAAACACGACTGTTTACAACAGATGTGAGATTTAATTAAGCATTCAAAAGTGAAATCCCGATGCAAAAACATGTTAGAGTTTTGTTCAGCACAACAAACTTAGTCTAAGTAGTAAAACGGCAGCCATTCTGTGACACTTACACTTTTAATCGTAAATAAAATTCAATATACCTGTGACACACAGGAAATCAAAAGATAAAAAATTGACTCAAAACTGGACTAAATCAGCATCTACATCAAGAAATTTTAGAAACGGTTGCAGCTCCTACACAAAAACTTAACTGTTTCTCTCATCCGTCCACGATTTAATACTAGTCTTAGGAACAAAGTAATTAAACAAGCTAGATATTGCATTTAGCCCTTTCATTCATACTTCTGACGGGGTAATCTCATAAAGGCTGACTGGCGTTTCATTAGACAGGCGCGCGTCGCGCCCGTGTGTAGGTCTATAAGTGTTGTGCAGTTGATGTGACTGAATTTTAACTTACAAATTGCACGCGTTCGACTATTAGTTTTATATTTGACATGTGAAATAAGTATCGGAGAGGGTAGCTAAGTAAATCAAGTACACCCTTGATAAAATCACGCCTATGAAAGTCACAACATCTCAAGACAGAAAAATCATGTGCAAAATTCCGCTCAACCCACTCAAATCATACTTATGACAGGCCAAGTATTTTTTGAAATTTGTCGGAGTGCCAGCTTCATATATTCTAATGCTGCGTTTTGCGTACGCGAGTAATAGCTTTGAACGGACAGTTTCACAAAGATCCGATTGATCACAATTTCCAATTTTGTTTTGTCTTTGATCGGGTTGACTTATTATTCGTTCCAATGGAAATGCGGTTCTGCCACATTTGCTTAAATCTGCTATTGTGAGTATTGTACTGTGTATAGTGGCCTGAGGATGGTGCTGGAAAGTAGGCACCGAAACGTCGCCAGTAAACAAAGATGTGATAGAACCGCATTTCCAGTTGGAACGAACTAATAAGTCAACCCGATCAAAGACAAAACAAAATTGGAAATTGTGATCAATCGGATCTTTGTGAAACTGTCCGTGCACAGCTATTACCCGCGTACGCAAAACGCGGCATTGGAATAATTTGACAGGCCAATTTTTATAACACATTCTGCCATTCCAGTAGATAGGCGCACGTTCTATATATATATATATATATATACATAGCTGGTAAGTATTCAATTAAACATAATTGCATACCAAAGTACACTCATCAAGGTGAACCTGCAGTCACTATATGTGAACTTAAACTTTGTGCGCGTGAAACTCAATTCTTTATTCTTACTCTTAGATCTAATGTAATTAAAGTGTGATCCAAATGGATAGGGAAGGAACAGAGTAAAAAAACATGAAAAAGTAAATTCCATAAAAACTCGTAAAAGAAGAAGCTTAATTAAGATATGAAAAAATAGGTAGTGCCATCATCATCCTGCAGATCAATACAAATGTAATTATTAACTGTTTCTCTGCCGTGCAACCATAAGAAAAATACCAAAAAAATAAATTTTTTTATAGTGATAAAACGATAATTTCTAGTCTGTCAGGAACATAACTTTTTGAAAGATATCGCTAGAGCTTTAAAAGTTATTAAACAAAGCAATCATCCGTTGCGCAGGAAATGATAACTATTATTTAAATTATTTATCACTATTTAAACCAAACAACAGTCGAAAATTTACTGTCGCGTACATTTACTGACGTGTTTTGAACTTCCAAGGTCAACCTCAGACTACCATGGAAAAATAACTAGCAGAGATTAAAATTTACTATATTTAGAAACAGAAATGCGGTTCTCGACCATAGCAGTTTCACACACATTATACATCATTGGAATGTCGGCTTCAATGGTCATTGGTGATAGCAGTTACATTAATAGACAAAAGCTCCAAACTTCAGCCTTCCTGTCGCATAAAATAAAGACATAGAAATTCATAAGTAAAATAATTTTATTAAACGTGAAACGAAGGCGAACCAACCGTATGGAGTTTATGACCTCGAAGATTTTTTCTCATTCGGGCAAACGATCCACCAGCTGGAACGTCAGTTTTCAACCACGATGGTAAGCGAACCCTAAAATTACAAATACAGAAGAATTTTCCACCTAGTACATTTCCGAAAAGGCGAACAGCAACGTGTTAAGAAAAAGATATCCAATATAACATTAACAATGCAATGATTGAATATGAACGTACATTAGGTACTGCGTACCGTCCAAAAGTCCCATATTCCTCACCCAAATATATAGTTGGTACAGGACGTAATATCGGAGCCTACTGATTAGTCGCCATTACGCACGAAACGCATGTGTAATTGAGATTATACCTTCCTCTCATGCTGAATTTGGTTTATCTTTCTGGTATTATTTTAAAAAAATTTGTTACTAGGTTCAGAATAAATAGTACACAATTGCATTATATTAGCTCACGGTAACAAACAATATATACCAATTGAATATGGAATTTGACTTCAAATGAAATCCGCATTCGAACTCATTAAAGAACACTAGCATTCTTCCCAATCTTGTTCCATAATAAATCTATCATCTATTTAATATTTTTATAATGCTAGCGTTAAAATGATGAGATCGCAATGATACAAATAAATTACATTAGCACGATATTATATTGCTTTTCGCAACATAGACATAAAATTTTATAAGCTCCCTCCTCTCGTGAGCTTCAAACAAAAGGAGAAAGTAATAAGTCAAAGAGAGTTGGATCCAACCAGGAGAAAAGATTCTATTTGCAGCGTATTTGCTTCAGTCTAATCAAAGGCGTCTTGGTACGTGACCCGGTCACAACAAGTATAGCGAGTACTTGTTAATTGCCTAATAATGACAAAGGCGGTTTATTTTATACTGAAAAAGTATATTTTTAAAATCCCGTCATTATACTTTAAATCTAATTATATATATATATATATATATATATATATATATATATATATATATATATATATATATTTATATATTCTTATTATTAGGAAAACACAAATAACGAAGTGGATAAAGGCCATTTATTTCGTGAATACTAATCATCTCTTATACAATCATACATATTTATACATTTTAGGTTTTCAATTGATTATGCTAGTGGTAACAAATCTGACTCGTTTTTACTGCTGTTTCTTGTTTTGACTAGTTGGTGAGTGTTTATGCGTTTGTGTTTGTGTGTATGCGTGTTTGCATGTAAAGGTCATTCTCGCAGTATTGCGAAGTGATGTCTGAGATCTTGTCATTATTGTTTTGATAGCTTGAGAATTAACCATTTGTGCGCATTGTCAGATTTGTTACCACTAGCATAATCAATTGAAAACCCAAAATGTATAAATATGTATGATTGTATAAGAGATGATTAGTATTCACGAAATAAATGGCCTTTATCCACTTCGTTATTTGTGTTTTTCTAATTATAAGAATACTGTGTTAAATTAAAAAGGAATGGACATTATAATATATATATATATATATATATATATATATATATATATATATATATATATATATATATATATAATGTTAGTAGAAGTATAATATCTCATAAGGTAGCGAAGTCAATTCATCCACTAGACCAGTTTCGTACTTATTGGGTACTCTTCAAGTACTGTCTCGAATTCACCACCGAAGGGATATGTAACTGGGTCAAATTGCTGCGGAGTCTAGGGCTCTATCCACAGAGCCAACCGTGGCGCATACTTCATAGATTCCGAGTAAAATGTACCCCAGGCCGTATCCCGCCGGCGGCAAAACATGGACAGTGCTTGAATCTCCAAATAAGGACGAAACCGATTACTGGATGAATTGCCTTCGGTACTTGATCCAAAAATTTTTATATTGGCAATGTAAATTTAATCAAAATCCTGCCATTAAATTTCAAATATACATATATGTGTTATCTGTGTATTCGTCTCCAGACCGTGCTTCAATTGAATAGTAATATTTGCCTAAAATTGTCGAATTGCTGTTTAGATATTTCTCCAAAATAAGCTAATCCAAAGTGTAGCAATAGCCACCTTTGAGACTAAGAACGCACCAAAGGTCCTATATAGGGCTGACATTAATTCAACAGAAAGTCCTCACAGAAGCGCCTGTATTAGGATGAAGCAGTCAACACAATAATGGAAGCACTTAGAGCAGAAGTGAACATAAAATAATTAATATTTGTAAATTTGTTTTACTAAATTGATGCTCACTATCCGAGCAAAATAAAGCGCGTGTCAAAATTACAAATGGCTTCTGATAGAATGGAAACGTTGATTAAATGACTGAATGCACAAATAAACAATTTGACTGCAAAATTAGGTATAATTAGGTCTCGACTGAATGATACATTAATAATAAATTCTGATGAAATCCGCATAAACGGCCCTACCAATATAGGTGGACACAATAATGGAATCAGAAAGAAATATGCCGGCGTTTTCAGCTGAATCAATGAGTTTTTCATACCGTCATCAGAAATTAAGCCCATGTTGGCAACACTAGATGTGGAAAGGCCACAGTTGTGGTTCGAAAATTTTGAATCACCAGTTCTAGCCTAAGAATTTACATTAGAAGCACCTATTGATCGTGTGGCTGACCAGGAATTAGTTGACCGGACAGTAACAGTCAAATTGGAATTGCCGGTCGACCTCACGTATGAAGAGTACAAAAGACGAGCGTTGGATCACTACAAGCCAGGCCTTAGGAGGTGTTTTTAGAGTTGTACAGTCTCAAGCCATTACTGGGAGAGATGCCCCTTGACACAATGGTACGCATCAAACATTGGTTCTCCAAGCTAACTGTGTCTTTACCCGGGTTGCAACCGCATGAGGCCATCAAGTTTATGCTGCTGGATCGTACCAGATACGGTGAAATATTCAGCGCCAAGGGAGGCCTGGAAGAAAGACTTCAGACTCTTGAAAGTTCGGCTTTAATGACAAAAGTGGCAGCTGCAACTCCACTCATGGGTCCGGTTACAACATATGGCAGCAGCGATATACCTTACTGGAATTCTTCGCGGCATAATCAGCAATTCCGTGACAGACGGCAGCAGCCACTGGCGTGGAAGCAAAGTCAACATATAAGGACACCAGCTTCGACGAATACATCGTCTAAGTGTCAGCAAAACCTGTATCATGCTACTAGAGAACGGCCAATTCTATGGAGAAATAGGGTCCACAATCTCACAAAAAAGGATGGTCGAGATCAAAACAAAATTATTTATACTTTGGAGACTCCGATGGGTAGATCGAGAGAAGACAAGCAGAACAACCTAAAAAGTGTTCCGAATCAGATTGCTTTCGAAGAAAAAGAAGTATGGGAAACGTTGACACAGGTAAGGATTTTCGTTAAAGTTAAATTTTTAGAACTCTTCAACGGAAAACCAGTAATAATGCAATTGGATACTGGAGCTTATGTGTCGGTATTACCAATGACTTCGTCATCAAACAACGTAAAACCTACGAGAGCAAATTTGTATAAGGCTTCGGGCGCGTCGATGGTGGCTGCAGGCGAATGGGACACGAAATTATTAATAAATGAACATATCAACCATATGTCTTTTTTGTAGCGAATAATCAAACACCCTTATTGGGACTTAATTTCATTAGAAAATGTGTTAAGACGATAGACTGTCGAAATAAGCATATATTCATATCGAGTCATGAAAGCATAAATTCAATAAAGTCTATATGTACTCCTAAGGTACAGAAAGAGACCAGTTGTCTGCCCGGGTGGTGGAAAAATTTTCAAACCCAATACAACACAATATTCCAACTTCCTGATTGCAACGAATGTCAGCGCCGACGGTCGACCACTTTAAACTATGGCTAGAACTAAATGAAGGCTACGAACCACCAAACGTATATGGTGCTCTCCCAAAGAAATTAGCATCAGCGGCTGGAGCAACCCAAGAAATGATAGAAGCCGACGTTCTTGAACAATCTTCATCTGTTTTTCGAGCTCCAATGGTTTACGTTACGAAAAATGATGGTTTGCTCCAACCAGAGGCTGATTTCTGGCAATTATACTTGGTGACTAAACCTGACCCGTATCCCATGCCTGCTCTCTGTGATCTGTTCCTACAGCTAGCGGGAAGCAAATGTTTTGCCGTGCTTGACCTTAAACAGGGATTTTGGAAATAGACGTGCGGCCCGAAGACCGATGGAAGTTAGCGGTGCAGGTACCCCAAGGTCATTTCCAAGTAACTCGGGTACCATTTGGTCTTAAAAACACACCGAAAGTGTTACAAAGAATGATGGATTCTTTCGTGTCTGTCTTAACTTGTACAACAGCTTACGTGGACGATGTTATTTTATGGGCCACTACTGAACACGAATTATGTGTTAGGCTGCAGAAGATGTTGGCCAAAGCTGTAGAATGACCATTACATTTTAATACAAAAAAGTTTAGATATGTTTGGAAGTGCGGTTCCTGGGTCACATTCTCAGCGGAAAGATCTATGCCATTAGATTCCATCAAGGATTATCCGATGCCTACTACTAGAAAACAATTGCACCGGTTTATTGGTATGGTAAATTTCTATAGACCATATCTCGCAAGGATGGCGGTTACGCAGTAACCCTTGTCGAAGTTAACTAGTGCCAAGATAACGTTTCGTTGGACGGAGGAGGCTAAAGAAGCGTTTATCCTATGCAAACAGAAATTAATAGACGCAACTATTTTGACGTTCCCGGTAAGTAATATGTCAGTTAAATACTGTTTGTTGCGAAGAACTAATATACATGCAAGTATGTATTAGGTTTTGCGAACCTAGTAACAAATTAGTTCAGTTGTGACCAGAAGGATAAACCAAAGGCAGCATGAACGGAAAGTATAATCTCATGCACATTCGTTTCGTGCTTACTGGCGACTCATCAGTAGGAGCCGGTATTACGCCCTTTAACCACTATATTTGGTAGAAGAATGTGGAATAATAGGACGGTACAATCTCCTAGACGAATGTGTAAACCTGTAATAGTGAAGCTAACATAATCTGAAGTCAACGACAATACGACTTCAATGCTAACTCACACTATATAATATATATACCGAGTCTGTAAAGGATACTAACACTATGGCTATTGTGTTAGTAACTGATACCTTTTTGAAATCGATGAGTACCGGATACTAACACTATGGTTTCCGAGTCGGTACATGTTACCAACCTGATGGATATAAATTTATGCTAAAGTTCACCCAAATTGAGAATTACAACAATTTCCGAACACCTGTTACTCCAGTTAAACCATACACTCTGGCCTTCATCGATATCAGTTATCACATTTCGCGGTAAGCATGACATCATTCAATTCAATATATTACAGTTAAATACTGTTTGTTGCGAAGAACTAATATATATGCAAGTATGTATTAGGTTTTGCGAACCTAGTAACAAATTAGTTCAGTTGTGACCAGAAGGAAAAACCAAAGGCAGCATGAACGGAAAGTATAATCTCATGCACATTCGTTTCGTGCTTACTGGCGACTCATCAGTAGGAGCCGGTATTACGCCCTTTAACCACTATATATTTGGTAGAAGAATGTGGAATAATAGGACGGTACAAACAGTATTTAACTGTAATATATTGAATTGAATGATGTCATGCTTACCGCGAAATGTGATAACTGATATCGATGAAGGCCAGAGTGTATGGTTTAACTGGAGTAACAGGTGTTCGGAAATTGTTGTAATTCTCAATTTGGGTGAACTTTAGCATAAATTTATATCCATCAGGTTGGTATCATGTACCGACTCGGAAACCATAGTGTTAGTATCCGGTACTCATCGATTTCAAAAAAGGTATCAGTTACTAACACAATGGCCATAGTGTTAGTATCCTTTACAGACTCGGTATATATATTATATAGTGTGAGTTAGCATTGAAGTCGTATTGTCGTTGACTTCAGATTATGTTGGCTTCACTATTACAGGTTTACACATTCGTCTAGGAGATTGTACCGTCCTATTATTCCACATTCTTCTACCAAATATATAGTGGTTAAAGGGCGTAATACCGGCTCCTACTGATGAGTCGCCAGTAAGCACGAAACGAATGTGCATGAGATTATACTTTCCGTTCATGATGCCTTTGGTTTATCCTTCTGGTCACAACTGAACTAATTTGTTACTAGGTTCGCAAAACCTAATAGATACTTAATATGTCAGTTGTTACAGACGCGTCAGATATTGGGATAGGAGCGGTGTTACAAACTGACGGACGTCGCACACTTACTAAGGCCGAACAGAACTATACCGTCACAGAAAGGGAATTACTCGCCGTACAATGGGCGCTACGGAAGTTTAGGTATTTTGTCATCGTTGGACACATAAGACGTCTTTACCGACCAAAAATAATTAGTACATTGTAGATCACTGAGTATTGAGAAGAAACAATTACACCGAGCCATTGAGGAATTGGAAGAATACGATGGATCAATTCACCATAGAGCCGGGATCTAGAATGCGGCAGCCGATGTGCGGGTGTCGCCACTTATTAAAGTCTCTGAAGAACCGGGAAAGGATGCCACATTCCTGGAAATAGTCCATCAGTTAAAAAACGGCACAGCGGTGTCCGCACCATACAAACTGTTGAGCCTGCAAAACGAATTGTTGGTGCTGAAAGAAGGACAAACAGTGCAATTGTTTGTGCCGGAGTCTGTGAGAACAGAATTGATGGCCTTTTAGCATGAAGCTTTGGGACATCCCGGCGCCGGGCGACTCATGGAGACATTGCAGTCACGATTTTATTGGCCTGTGATGTCAAAATAAATTTGTAGCTATTGTCAACAGTACACTACATGTCAACGTTGTAAGACACACAAAAGAGAAAAGGTCACTCCGATTGCTTTCAATGCCACTGCACGGAACCGGTTACTGCATACTGACCTGGTAGATCCACTGCCGGTAGCTCGTGGCGGGAAGTCCTGTTTTCCATGGTCGACAAGTTTCCCGATTGGTCGAGTTTGTACCACTGAAGAAAATCACAACAGACAAAATTATAACGTGCTTAGAAGAACGATGGCTCAGTCGATTTGATGCACCACAAGTTATTGATTTCCACCAAGGTACACAGTTCGAGTCGAGAGAATTTAATCAGAGGTTCAAAGACCTTGATATAAAGAATTCCCACACAGCCACTTATCACTCGCAGACCAACGCGACGACTGAGCGAGCACACCGGACGATGAAAGAGGTATTGTGATATTGGTGGCCTGAGAGCCCGGAAACGTGGAGAGACAAATTACATTTAGTCGCTTTACAGTACCAACAGCTACAGGATTCGCTACAACAACCATAGTCTATGGAGAGCATATAGGACTGTCAGGTGAACCTGTAATCCCAGGACTTCATGAGCGTTGCACCATAGCGGATATTCAGGAGCGCCTAAAACAGTTAACAGAATATGTCGGCGACTATACCATGGTCGCGAAGGTCGAGCCCATGGAACTGCAGGCTGTCAAAGATGGGCCGTATCGCATGAACAGGGTGGACTCAGAGCACAATACAATTATCGTTAACATGACCGATGTACCACGAGTCGTCGCATTTGATCGTCTAAGCAGGGTGCCGATACTGATTCCTGAGGGGGGAGAATGTAGCAATAGCCTCCTTTGAGACTAAGAACGCACCAAGAATCCTAAATAGGGCTGGTATTAATTCAACAGAAAGTCCTCACATAAGCGCCCGTATTAGGATGAAGCAATCAACACAATAATGGAAGCAGACTTCGAGCCGAAGTGAACATAAAATAAGTAATATTGGTTAATTTGTTTTACTACATCGATGCTCGTCATCCAAGCAAAATAATATATATAAACTTGATTAAAAATAAAGCATGTGTGTGAAAATTACAAATGGCTTCTGATGGATTGGAAACGTTGATTCAAGAACTGAATACATAAGTGAAAAATTTGACTGCAGAGTTAGGTATAATTAAGTCTCGACCGGATGATACATTAATAATAAATTCTGATGGAATCCGCATAAACGACCCAACCAATATACGTGGACACAATACATAGAACTGGTCAAAACGAAATTTCTGTGAATGTTACTTCGAGCTAAGAAGCATAGTGTAATAAGAACAAAAGGCCTCTCGAAACCACTTTCGATATTGCATTTTAACGCCAAAAAGTATAAATAACCAAATAAATGCAAAAGAAGTAAGAAATACTTACATTAATCAGGAAAAGGAAACACTTAATCACATGCTTGCATAATGAAAAAAGACACATCACCATTAATTATGTGGCTAAATCTAACCATAAGAAAAATAATGCATATCAAAAAATTAATTTAAAACGTTATTTATGAGATTCTATAAAAAAACGATAATTTTAATTAGCACAAACCGTTCCCCACGTCGTTGTCTTATACCAATTAATTCTGGCCCCTCCAAACTCTTTAGATCGCTGCCAAGCACCACTTGATTATTGGCGCGAATAAAATCGGACAAGCCAGGCCCACTTGCCAGTCGTTTTTTCGTCTGTTCTGACAACAACTCAGATGCAGCACTGTCGGTTTTATGACTGTTAGAACCGGAAGAACAGTACCTACACGAGCATCTGAAACCATCACGAGCAAAGTGAGACTTAAAATGCCTTCTAACGAACAAGGATAGCAGCAAGATGCGCCCACCTGCATGAAAATTATGTTTACAAAAACAGCACCCGGAATAAAAAGAGATCCAAGAAGTACGATTCCTCAGCATTTTACTGAATCGGACAATAGCGGTCCGAAACAGCAGGAGAAGTTAATCGCCAGGACGGACGAATCTCTATCAGATAACAGTAGGCACACGTTGAAAATCCAGATGCGTCTATTATCTACAAAAAATGTGCATCAATGGTCACAACTTTAAACATAAGGTATAAAGACACGGACATTTAAACATTCTTATTACATGATGGAACTATTCTGAATTGAAAATCAAAAACAGTGAGTTGTTTTGCTGGTCAAAAAAGGTCTGTAGCTGCGTTACTGGAATTCTTGACCTCTGAAAAGTTATCTGATAAAAAAGAGCTCATCACTCAAACTAAGTCTTATTGAGGCACTTGTATTACGAACAACGGTTATGCCTATTCGACCGAGTTGATTATAAGTGTCCATTATTCAAACTACATATTATAACTTATATAATGAAAATAACTTAATTGTTTGCTTTACTAGAACCACATTCCACTGTCAACTTCGAATGTAAAGCAAGCCTTGAGTACAAAATAGTCAATTATTTAAATTAACACAATGTCTTGTCCTTAATCAGGCACATTTATAACTTAATTGCTTGCAATGTGGTGAATTACAGATTTTCACTAGACTGTCGTTCCCGAAAACCTGTGATTTGGCCAAGAATAACGAAGCAATTGTCTAGTTTACGGTTGGCCTAATGGATTGTAGCTTTAATTCAAGTTTATTGAAGTAAGCATACAATGAATAAGGGTCGTATACATTCACTCGTTTGTCCAATCTTCCTCTTAATGACATACAAATATCAATGTAATATTTTGTAACATCTAGATCTCACTCACAACAGCTTTCGATGGACCTACGCCTGTGAGGCAAACAAAATCATGAAGAATTCTGATCAGTGGCGAAAGCGCTTATCAATATTTTTGGATTCAGCCAATCACCGAAATCTACTCATTAGTCAAAAAACATGAAACATTGTCTTCTTAGAAAGTGTCGCAATCACGCAAACGGCTTATCTCAACTATGTGCCACATGAGTGAAACATCGTAGACTAGCCGGATAGTATTGGTTGGCTTGAAAATTTTGCTTGTTATCAATTCATTTTCAGACTCGAACGACAGTAATCTTAACCAAAATGAACATAGGAATCAAATTACAAAATATGAGGACATGCGTGACAACACCGTCAGGTCGCTCGTAAGCGAAGCTTTCTATTGCTTGGAGTAGAAGTCCAGTGATAAGAATATATGAAAAAACACTTTGAGCCAAATTAGAATATCACTTAGTCTTAACATTCCGTGAAGTTCTTAACTGGATTAAGTTTTAATAATAAACGCATGGATAGATGTTTCAGCGCAAGTAGCTACGACAAGCCGAACTAAATTTGTTATAAAAGTAACTTGGCAGATATAAAACTCACGAAAAGTTGACATAACGGAATGGAAGGCGGGTATGAACATACTAATTCGGTTATTTATAAGTAACTGTAGTCTGATACAAACAGTCAAATAATTTATTCGGCGGTAGAAAGTACAATACTGATCAAGGTGAATTTTATTCGCGATACTTAACATACCTTCGCCGTAGCATTTATAGATAAATCAGTTTATAAGATCATATGACTTGACTGAATAATTATAATTAAGAAACATTACGCGAAATCAACCGTTCACAAAAAACTTGAGCACTAGAGTGGCGTATAAATCTAAAAGATAAAAATTTAATTAAGAATTGATATAATATCGATTTCTTTAATTTTTCTGACATCAAATTAATTATGACCAGAAGGATAAACCAAAGACAGCATAAGTGTGACGATTGTTGCATCATATTTGATAGTCAAATACTTTTTGAAATTTTGTTGCGGTGTGTACGATGCAACAATCGTCACACTTATGAATCAGTACAAGCGGAAGAAGATGCAGATTGTTAGGCAAGTGGAAAATACCTCGTTCCTTAATAAATGTTTAAAATTTAATGTTATACCGAAATGTTTTAGGTTTAAACTTTCATTCGTTTTGGATAAAGTAGGAAATACTCTTAAACATGAGCTTTGTTTACATTTAATAAAAATATCGATTAATAAACTAAACAAACGTAAATTTGAACTGATTAGAGAGAAGACAAAAATAAGATCCATATTACTGGCGAGATTAGGTATGTTGGATTTCAAACATATTGAAGATTTCACAGACAAAACGAGGGATAATGAAATTTAAAAAATTAGACAAAGGCACGAAAAAAAACTAGCAAAATTGGGAATTAATTGCCCTTTGAGAAATAAGAGAATTGATGGGGTCATGTCCAAACGTTTAGTTAATTTATCTAAAATGGATCTCAAGGAAGACCAAAAACAAATTCTTAATCTTGGACTTAATACTGCGATCCCTATTGATTACGTACCTAGGAATGAGATAATTACAGAAACAGTAAAGACTGCCCAGTTTCTCCCAGACAAAGATAAGACTAGGTTTGAATTGGATGTGTCCAAAGCGGTGTTAGAGCATAAAGAGGTGAGATGCAAGCAGAGTTATGATCTAAAACGCTTAAGAGCAGAATTATTATCCAATGAAGTAATATGCCTTAAGGCGGATAAAGGTGGTGCAACGGTACTTATGAACCGGTCAGATTATGAATTGAAAGTGTATGAACAATTAAATAATTTCGAGGTTTATAATAAAATAAATAAAGATCCATCTGATAAGTTACAAGGACAAGTTAAGACTATAATTAATAGAATGATTGAGTCGAAGGAATTAGAACCAGGACTTGGGAATTCATTAATACAACGTGACACAGTCCCTCCGAGAATTTATGGTCTAGTGAAGATTCATAAACAGGGGAATCCACTTAGATTAATCGTTAATGTACAAAACTCACCAACGTATAGATTGTCTAAATTTCTATGCAACAGAATTAGAAAATATACTTATTTCTTAGATTATACTTTAAAGAATACATATCATTTTATTGACATTATTAGTAGATATAATTTGAATGATAATGATAGAATGGCTAGCCTGGACGTTGTATCGATGTATACTAATGTCCCGGTACAAGCAGCATTAGAAAGTGTGAAGCGTTGTTTAACAGAGTTCCCAGAGATAATAGAAGGTAGTAAAATGATGTTAAGTAGTATTATGGAAATCTTTAATATTTGTATGTCCTCCACCTACTTTAGGTTCAGAAATGAATTTTATAAACAAGTTAAAGGTGTCCCTATGGGACAACCACTATCAGTCCCGGTTGCTAATATTTTTATGCACTATTTTGAAAAAAATCTGTTGTTAAAATCTCCTCTCAAGCCAAACTTGTATGTAAGATTCCTGGATGATATGTTTATAATTTGGAATCATGGTGATAATGAGTTAAATAAATTCCTCGAATTAGCCAACCAATTAGGTGAATTAAAGTTTACATTGGAGAAAGAGAATAATGATGAATTACCCTTTTTGGATGTGAAAATAAAACGGAATGGTTCCAGATTGGAAAGAGATATTTTTAGAAAAGAGACTTATTCAGGACTTCTTCTTAATTTCTTATCAAATCACCCATATGGAATGAAAATAGGCATTCTTAAATCCATGATATTAAGGAGTCTTAGAATAGTGGATAAAGATAATAGAGAAAAGGAAATGAGGAGATTAAAAGAAATATTCGAACTAAATGGCTATCCGTCAAGTATAATAGATAGATTATTAGATGAGATGTTACAGAGATTTAATAATAATATAATAAACAAAGTAAAGAAGGAAACAGAACCAGATAGGCACAAAATTATGGTATTACCTGATTCAAAATTGAGCAGGAAAATTAGAATAATAGCAGCTAAATACAATATTAAAACAGTTTTAAGACAATCGCTTACTATAGGCAATAAACTACCTAACCAAAAAGAAAGAGTAGAACCACTCGAGACATCAGGAGTATATGCGATACCATGCAAAGAATGTAATCTCAGGTATATAGGCGAAACCATGCGACCTATAAAGGTTCGTAGAGGTGAACACAAGACAGCCTGCAAATATGGACACATTCAAAGGTCAGACCTAGCTAGGCATTCGAAGGAAACGGGTCATGAAATAGACTGGGAAGGATGTAAACGCATCGCGTTATGCAACCGCAACAGATTAACTAGACTAATTAGAGAGTCAATTGAAATAAAATCAGGAAAAGGTGTAATGAATGTAACATCGGTAGAAAAATCATTGGGCCCAATATTTAATGAAGCATTTTCTACGGTCAGAAAACGGGAGGCTGCGGAATCTGAATTAAGTGGGAACCTAAGTAAAAAACCTCGATTACAGAGAACTGATTGTGAATGAACTGTACCAATATCAATTCCTATATACTTATCTTTCTCAATAATAATGTTCCAGAAGAGGGTATACAGATTTAGCAAGGGTTAGTAGATAGGACATTAGATAAGAGACTGTTGCTTATATTTTATATATTTATGTAAGGTAGGAATATATTAATAAATGAATAATACGTTAGCCCTAGAGAAGATATTCATTATTAACAGCTATAATGTATCCATTTAAGAGAAATTCAAAATGTGATAGATAGACGGATATATAGATAGGCCTATCGGTAGATAAATAGGTTTATTATATATATATATATATATAAACGGACATTAATCATTTTATACATTACCATTAAAATTAAATATTTATTTAAGATGGTTAAAAAAAATAATAAAAAAAATAAATATATATACATATATACACATATATATAATTATATATACAAGACATTTAACTCACACTGTTGCTTATATTTATATATATGTTTTTATACATATTTATATGTATTTTATATATTTATATAAGGTGTGAATAAATAAATATACAATTTGATTAATTGGTCAAAAAAACAGCAAGAAAAGAGAAAAATAATAATTTATTAGAAATATAGAAATGTATATATATATATATATATATATATATATATATATATATATATATATATTATATATATATATATAGATTAAAGATATTGGACCCACACTGTTGCTTATATATATATATGTTTTTATACATATTGATATGTATTTTATATATTAATATAAGATGTGCATAACCTAATAAATATTTATTACTAATGTATCATATATATAGGATTAGAGATGTTGGTCTCATACTGTTGCTTATATTCATATATATGTTTTTATACATATTGACATGTATTTTATATATTGATATAAGGTGTGACTAACGTAATAAATATATAGTAAGAATAGAAAATATTCATGTTTAACAATTAACAATGGTCCTTCTTCTAAATATATATATATATATATAAAGGTGTTACGATATTATATTTAGATATATATGTATATAGATATAATGAATTATTTTAGTCATATGAGCAAATAGTCTTATGCAATTATTTCTATGAGTTGATTAACTTCACATTGTGCTTACGATTAGTTTTTTGAAAAACGTTAGTTGTCCATACTATCTCTCTCTTTCTCTCTTTAATCTTTCACCTAAAGCGTCACTATGACATTCACTCTCCATCCATCTACGTAACTTGCTGCTCCATATTTGAACTAATTTGTTGCTATGTGCGCAATACCTCATACCCATTGTATACATTAGTTCCGGCTTTAAATAAAATACAATATATGACATTCAAGGTTTTAGTTTTTTATCATTTTGAATTTTGATTACCGTGGCATAGTAGCAATACAGTTATAACAAATAACAAAAGGTTCGATACTGTCTCTCTCCCTTACAATATTCTGCATACGAGATGAGATTACGTATACCGGGAATTTGAGATAGGTGAGGTAATGATTGGTCTGCTAATTATAAATAGTTATATATTGAGTTTAGTTACTGAGACAAATTCTATGATTAAAATAGTGTTGAGTCAATTATATATAAATAGAATGGTTTTGGAACGAGGTTACCACATTTGCTTAAATCTGCTATTGTGATCAGTGTTGTGTTGCCTGAGGATGGTGCTGGAAAGTAGGCACCGAAACGTCGCCAGTAAACAAAGATGTGATAGAACCGCATTTTCAGTTGAAAAAAGAAGAATTCAACCCGATCAAAGACAAAACAAAATCGGAAAGTGTGAAGAATCGGATCTTTGTGTAACTGCCCGTGTACAACTATTACCCGCGTACGCAAAACGCGGCATTGAAGAAAGACAGCATGAACGGGAAGTATAATCTCGTGCACATTCGTTTCGTGCTTACTGGCGACTCATCAGTAGGAACCGGTATTAAGTTCTTTGTACACTAAATATTTCGGTGAGGAATCTGGGAAACGAGTGTAATACCGGCTCCTACTGATGAGATGCCAGTAAGCACGAAATGAATGTGCACGATATCATACTTCCCGTTCATGTTGTCTTTTGTTTATCCTTCTGGTCATAATTGAACTAATTTGTTACTAGATGCGCAACACCTAATACATAATTGCTTATATATTAGTTTTCCGTGACAAATAGTATCTAACTGTTATATCACATGAATTACCTCTACAATAAATTATTAGATTTTTGAAGGTAAAACTGAAGCTAAAAAACATTACAGCCTATACGAATTATACGTGAAGTGAAAAGACGGAGGTTTAACGATTCTTGTTGTGCAATACTACCAAAATATTTATTATATCCAGGATTGAAAGATTTGGTTTGCAGATTAACAGCCGTAGATCTGCAATACATTGAATACTCCGGATGTCTAGGTGTATGACATGCTTGTCTCTTTGATAGATTCGTTTTAACTAGTCCCATCACTCTGAAGGTTTCAACATGACGCGTACTTAAAATTCTGAAGTATAAATTATTGCCGACTGGTTGAAAACGTTTCGGCACAGTCTTTCTTGTGGCATTGTCAGGCCTTAAATAGTTGTTTGTACACAGATTATTTATTTAATGAAGTATCACAGGCCTAAAGATTGTACGGAAACGTTGTCAACCAGTCGCCAACTATTAGTACTCAAATATTTTCATTAAATATTACACGTAATGATGAAGCCTTCATTGACGAAACCAGTTACACTCCATCTATCAGGGGGAAGTTATTTGCCGAAAAAATAAGGAGTATTCAATTTACTAAGGACAGATACCGTTGGTATGCATTTATCCGAGGCTGATATTTGGCAATGTATCCAGTAAATCACTCTAAAGTTTTTATTGTAACGTACCAGTATTTAAAATTATGTTCAATATAAACGCTATACCCAACACATGTAAGTATTACGTGCTGAATAAATATGAAGTAATTATTTAAATAATTAAATAATGGATTAGCCATTTTTATTATTGATAGCCATCACGAGAAATATTACATTCCTTAATGTTGGATATAGGTCTTTTTAAATTACGAATTTTCATTAACGAAATTTATCGCTAAATCTCAACCGATGAGAATTCAAAATCAATTACTGTATGTATCAAACGGCTAGGAAAAGAAGTCAAGTCTCTGCCTATTGAGATGAATAGATAATTTGTTGTGTGCTGTCCAGCTCTGCTATTAATCTGATGAAGTCGGAACCTTAAATTATTTTCAATCGATGTGAGTTAAACAAGTAACGAAAATGTATTCATCGTTCGATTTTAAATATTCGCCAATTAGTTTTTAGAAGATTTCTTCTCGTTAATCGATGACTTTCTGAATCTGGCTTGGCGCTTTTAGAACCAAGATTCCACATGCATGCGGAACGCGGTCAGACTTTCCTCGAAACACCCGATTGTGGCAGTTTTACAGATCTCCATTTCCCCTCCATTTCAAAACAGTAACATGTCTAAATGCAACTAATTTAAAAACGTGTATCGAGAACAAATAGTTGGCTCAGAGTAACTAATTGAGTCAGAAAAATAAATAAAAATCGATATAATAGGCCTGGTGTTCCAGCACTGATTGTCTGGTTTAATTAACACTAAAAGATATATTTATATATTATATATATATACATATATATATATATATATATATATATATATATATATATATATGTATATATATATGTAATTGTGTATGTAATTAAATAAAATTTCAGGAGAATAATAATTTTTGCATTGCGGCCACATATAGCAATTTTTCAATAGAATGCTTTAAAAATATTCCATATTTTTTTATTAGATAAATCATCAATGAACAAAAGATAAGGCGTAGATTTAGTATGAAGTTAAATTAATTGCATGCAAATAAAACATTTTTATTGAAGTAGCATAGTCCAATCCGAATAAACTATCAGATAGCTCATAACATTGCAGATGCAATTTACACGGTTTTACGCTAAATAAGGTAAACAAGAATAATGCAGAAGCAAATAGAGTAGCACGCCTGTTTTGAATGTACACCATTTAGTGAAAATTATTGCCTTCAGTATCTATACGCATTGGACTTATAAATTAAAAAACAAGCTACACTACATTCACGACTGAATTTGCTTTTTCAAGCAATGATTGATGGGTTGGTGATTTCCATACAAGTGAATCTATTCGTAGAATTTGTTTTAAATACAATGGGATTGGTATTTACCTCAAGCTCGCAAACTTGATTTAAAAATTTGGCAAACTGACTAGCGAGAATCAAGCTGCGTTGCATATATATATATATATATATATATATATATATATATATATATATATATATATATATATGGAAACAAAAATTAAAAATGCGGCTCTCACCTCGTGTAGTCTCGCATACATTGAACTGGACTGGAAATGTCGGTTGCCCCATTTTTATGCAGTCACGATCATAAACTGTTTGCAGCTTTCGACACATATACATACATACACAATACAATTTAACAATAATTGATTGCACGGGTGGTGGTAACAATTCTTTAAATCAAGTTTGCGAGCACGAAGTTAACACCAATCCCATTGTTTTTAACCAGTCGTCGAACAACATAACAAAACTACCGCCAGCCGCAACGCACTGACGCGTTTTGACTTTCTATGGCCATCGTCAGAGTACGACGGCAAACTGACTATCGAGGATCAAACCGCATTAAATATATATGGAAATCAAAGTTAGATATGCAGCTCTCACCTCTAGCAGTCTCGCATGTTGAACTTGACTGGTAGCTGCGCCATTTTTATGCAGTCACGATCATAAACTGTTTTTCAACTTTCGACACATATACATACATAGACAATACAATTTAACAATAATTGATTGCACGTGGTGGTAACAATTCTTTAAATCAAGTTTCCGAGCACAGAAGTTAACACCAATCACATTGTTTTTAACCACTCGTCGAACAACATGCTCTAAAACTACCGCCATACGCGCCACTGACGCGTTTGTTTTCTATGGCCATCGTCAGAGTACGACGGCAAACTGACTATCGAGGATCAAACCGCATTGAATATATATGGAAATCAAATTTAGATATGCGGCTCTCACCTCTAGCAGTCTCGCATACATTGAACTTGACTGGAAATGTCGGCTGCACAATTTCTATGCAGTCACGAACATTAACTGTTTGCAGCTTTCGCCACATATACATATATAGGCAATACAATTTAACAATAATTGATTGCGCGGGTGGTGGTAACAATTCTTTAAATCAAGTTTGCGAGCTTGAAGTAAACACCAATCCCATTGTATTTAACCAGTCGTCGAACAACATAACAAAACTACCGCCAGCCGCAACGCACTGACGCGTTTCGACCTTCCATGATCATCATCAGAGTACGACGGCAAACTGACTATCGAGGATCAAACCGCATTGAATATATATGGAAATCAAATTTAGATATGCGGCTCTCACCTCTAGCAGTCTCGCATACATTGAACTTGACTGGAAATGTCGGCTGCACAATTTCTATGCAGTCACGAACATTAACTGTTTTTCAGCTATCGACACATATACATATATATGTAGTACAACATAACAATAATGGATTACACGGTGGTGATTATAGTCTTTAAATCAAGTTGCGAGCACGAAGTTAACACCAATCCCCTAGTTTTAACCAGTCGTCGAACAACATAACAAGACTATCGCAACGGTGCAATAATTTGACTAGGAAAATGAAGCGACGCAGAAAATGCCAAACCACAAACACGTTAATTGAACAGTAGTCTAAGATAGTTCCACCAGTTGATTCATGTCATTTTTAACATTTTTAGTCGCAATTATGTAAATCTATGTAGCCTTAGTTGAGTTTAAAATAACATACGGCTGGTATTTTAGATGTCATTGGAATAAGTATCTCCATGATTTGATCATTCGTTTCGATTATACAACAAGTATCAATTTCACAAGTCGGAGAAACCGCATGTTCCTTTTCAACAATTCATGTTTAAGGACATGGCTAATGTTAGAAACGTTTGAAATGTGTATTATTCAATCTCAACTTAATTAAACAAATAGAAATTATTATCGACGTAACAAGAAAACATAAGCGTTGAAGCTCGTCTTTTTCTACCTCAAGTTTGGGAAAAATGTTTAAATTTTTATTAAGACAAATTCACAAATTAATAATAGTTTTTTCTTCGTGCCAAATATTTTATCTGTCTTCGTCAAAAATTTCATGTAAAAAATTGTTCTGGTACATTACAGGTAAGATTATATAATTCATTTTTACGAAGAAAAAAATGAGTAATCATTGAAGCGGTGATCCCGTTGACTCGTAATATTTCCTTAAATATTCTTATGGGTAATGCAAACAATTCACCTCAGTTTGTCTATCAATGCGGCCAAAATGTGTACGGTTTCCGGTAAAATAAAATAAACAAAAAATCATTCATTGCGCGAGTGGGTTTAAAATTTGGAACTTACAGGCATACACCGATCATATTATTTCAAATCAATCGGACAATATAGGAAAAACGTTGTCAGTCACACATACTGACACATTTCACCCTCCCATGATAATCACAGAACGACGGCAAACTAGCTAGAGGATCAAACCTTAGTTCATATACATAGGGCAATTTAGACATGTGACTCTCACCTATATACATTGTACTTGACATGGATTGGTTTAAATTTCAGGCATGCAAACTTCATTTAAAGTACTGTTATCTCCAACTGCGCAATCAGAAGCAAAAGCTCCACAGGATCCTTCTCGTGGCGGCATATAAATTGATCATCTGTAATCTGATCAATTACTACGTATGCGAGACTACTAGAGGTGAAAACTGTTTTCTTAAATATGCATTGCAGTTTGATTCTCGTTAGTAAGTAGGTCATAGTGTTCTGATGAAGTTCACGTAAGTTCAAAACGTGTCAGTTTTGTTATGCTGTGCAACAATTTAAATCTACTATGGTTGGTGTTAATCTTAAGTTCCTTAATTCGATTTTTAAAATTTTGAAATCTTTAGCTCACGAAAATGAAATCACGTCATAATGATTTAATCTAATTTATATATAGCCCAAAAAATATGTATTTCAGTGTTCCATTCCTTCGGAAATGATTACTAATGACAACTAACGAAATATAATCAAATCTACTGTTATACTATATATATATACATATATATATATATACTTTGATGCCATAGCACGTTAACTAGCACATCCACTTATATATATAAAAGAAAAATTTAATATTTATAACCAATTATGTTCAATTTATTAGTTGTATTACAAAGGCATTTCACGTGAAATCGTTCCCTAAAAAAACAAACAATTATTTTAAAAACTCTTTCTATTTCATAATCTATCTTCGCTGGCATTAAAATTTTATATGTACTGAATTAGATTTTTTGTCGAATATGTACATGTATTGTGAGTTGAAAAAGCCTCGGCACAATTCGTAGTTTCATTTGAAACGAACTGAATTCTAGATCATACAAATCAACATTATGCGAATAATGCACATGAAATCTCTTGATGTTAAGTAGTTGATTGGTTTTATTTGATGCCTACGGATTTACTTGCATCGAACGACTATCATTTTCATATGTCGTTGTCTGTAAAGACTTTTATTTAAATCAAGTTTGCGAGCTTGAAGTAAACACCAATCCCATTGTATTTAACCAGTCGTCGAACAACATAACAAAACTACCGCCAGCCGCAACGCACTGACGCGTTTCGACCTTCCATGATCATCATCAGAGTACGACGGCAAACTGACTATCGAGGATCAAACCGCATTGAATATATATGGAAATCAAATTTAGATATGCGGCTCTCACCTCTAGCAGTCTCGCATACATTGAACTTGACTGGAAATGTCGGCTACACAATTTCTATGCAGTCACGAACATTAACTGTTTGCAGCTTTCGCCACATATACATATATAGCAATACAATTTAACAATAATTGATTGCGCGGGTGGTGGTAACAATTATTTAAATCAAGTTTGCGAGCTTGAAGTAAACACCAATCCCATTGTATTTAACCAGTCGTCGAACAACATAACAAAACTACCGCCAGCCGCAACGCACTGACGCGTTTCGACCTTCCATGATCATCATCAGAGTACGACGGCAAACTGACTATCGAGGATCGAACCGCATTGAATATATATGGAAATCAAATTTAGATATACGGCTCTCACCTCTAGCAGTCTCGCATACATTGAACTTGACTGGAAATGTCGGCTACACAATTTCTATGCAGTCACGAACATTAACTGTTTGCAGCTTTCGCCACATATACATATATAAGCAATACAATTTAACAATAATTGATTGCGCGGGTGGTGGTAACAATTATTTAAATCAAGTTTGCGAGCTTGAAGTAAACACCAATCCCATTGTATTTAACCAGTCGTCGAACAACATAACAAAACTACCGCCAGCCGCAACGCACTGACGCGTTTCGACCTTCCATGATCATCATCAGAATACGACGGCAAACTGACTATCGAGGATCAAACCGCATTGAATATATATGGAAATCAAATTTAGATATGCGGCTCTCACCTCTAGCAGTCTCGCATACATTGAACTTGACTGGAAATGTCGGCTGCACAATTTCTATGCAGTCACGAACATTAACTGTTTGCAGCTTTCGCCACATATACATATATAAGCAATACAATTTAACAATAATTGATTGCGCGGGTGGTGGTAACAATTATTTAAATCAAGTTTGCGAGCTTGAAGTAAACACCAATCCCATTGTATTTAACCAGTCGTCGAACAACATAACAAAACTACCGCCAGCCGCAACGCACTGACGCGTTTCGACCTTCCATGATCATCATCAGAGTACGACGGCAAACTGACTATCGAGGATCAAACCGCATTGAATATATATGGAAATCAAATTTAGATAGGTGGCTCTCACCTCGACGACTGGTTAAATACAATGGGATTGGGGTTTACTTCAAGCTCGCAAACTTGATTTAAATAATTGTTACCACCACCCGCACAATCAATTATTGTTAAATTGCATTAACTTATATATGTGTTGTGGCAAAAGCTGCAAACAGTTAATGTTCGTGACTGCATATAAATTGTGTAGCCAAAACATTTCCAGTCAAGTTCAATGTATTCGAGACTGCTGAATCGACAGCGCATATCTAAATTTGATCTCCTTATATATCCAATGCGGTTTGATCCTCGATAGTCAGCTTGCCGTCGTACTCTGATGACTATCACGGAAGATCGAAATGCGTCAGTGCTTTGCGGCTGGCGGTAGTTTTGTTGTTGTTCGACGACTGGTAAAATACAATGGGATTGGTGTTTACTTCAAGCTCGCAAACTTGAGTTAAATAATTGTAACCACAACCCGCACAATCAATTATTGTTAAATTGTCTGTAAAGACTGACTTTCTGTACACCTTACCAGTTTCCCTAATGTTTATAAAATTGATGAACTTTGGTTCTTGAAATTTTATCATTACAGTTACCCCTCGTTTATCGCGGTAGATAGGTTCCAAGACCGGCCGCGATAGCCGAAAAACCACGAAGTAGGGACACCATATTTATAGTACTTATTTAACATGTATTCTGATTTTTAAAACCACCCTTTTACAGAAAATTTACGTACAGTACACTTATCCAAAACAGGCACAAATAGTAAAATGTTACAATATTGAAATGAAAAAAATATTGTTTCCAAAGTTAGAATATTTAACTAAAAAATGACAAATTCTGAGTAAATAGCTGTAGTTATGTTGTTCGAAGACTGGTTAAATACAATGGGATTGGTGTTTACTTCGAGCTCGCAAACTTGATTTAAAGAATTGTTACCACCACCCGCGCAATCAATTATTTTTAAATTGTATTGCCTATATATGCATATGTGGCGAAAGCTGCAAACAGTTAATGTTCGTGACTGCATAGAAATTGTGCAGCCGACATTTCCAGTCAAGTTCAACGTGTGCGAGACTGCTAGAGGTGAGAGCCGCATATCTAAATTTGATTTCCATATATATTCAATGCGGTTTGATCCTCGCTAGTCAGTTTGCCGTCGTACTCTGATGATGATCATGGAAGGTCGAAACGCGTCAGTGCGTTGCGGCTGACGGTAGTTTGTCACTGTTTAAATGGAATTAACAAAATATTTTGCGGGTCTTCATATATCGCAACTATTTTCTACATTACCGAAAAATCCGCAATATATTTTCTTATTTTCTCATATATTATAAAGAAAAAAATCTGCGATGACATGAATCCGCGTCAATCAATCCGCGAAGTAGTGAGGGTTTATGTTATCTCTAATTCAGTTGCTATTTCTTTATGCATGAGCAATGTGCTATTAAATTCCTGGCCGTGCAAAAACAGGTTTAACGGCCGCACTAGTAAGCAGTTATTATAATAGCCAACTTCCACTGGCTGTAGAATACAATTCCCGATGAGATCGTTCCACCGAACTAAACCGCCATAGCTCAACACATCATGGAATCAGAACATTATGCATGCATTCCGAATTTAAGTGTACTTTTGAAATCTAAAGCCTAAGAGAGCATGCCTTTCTGGAAAGGTTTGGCAATAAGAAAAAATGCCAAGCTTGCGTACATAAAAGTGTCCCATCCACAATACTCAATGAAATAAAGAATTGACCGAAAAACAAATACAACTTCATACACATGATAGACAGTTTGGCAGATTCAGTATCGACACCCATGTATTTTAAAATTTATATCTTGTAACAAATATGCTAACCACATTTGAATGAGACAATTTTCAGCACCAATCGATTAATTAGACAGATATTTAATGCTCTACAGTTCATGAAGACCTGAAAAGTATAAGTAAGGCTAACAGTAACAAGTTGAGAATAGAAGATCATCATAAAATTCACGCAATTCATCGACAGCACAGATAAGATTAAAATAATATTACTAACGTGTGGAGAAACCGGTAATAAGGACAGTCATTCAGACTCTAAATAATTACACTTGAAGAAAATAGTGGGTTGCACAAATGAGGCTCATGGCACGAAAGAAGACGTATCAACGGATAGTAAAAAAGGTGAGATTTTGATATTTCATAATCAGCCTTCCAATAACTAAATGATTCAGAGTTGAATGATTTTCACATTGAAGCAGCTAAGAGTGTTCAGATCCCTTACGCACAAACCGACAACAAATTAGTATTAATATATTATATATTATTATATTTTTGAAGTTAAAATAGGAAATATTTTTCAAACAAATTATACAGATAAACTGTGTTGCTTAGAAGTAATTACAAAATAAAGACCAAACCATAGCTATATTTTTTTCTTCATTGTACCCTTCCTATGTGAAAATCAAAAGAACTCATTATGGGATACGCAGACCGTTTCTTTCATATTCTTCTCAACATCTACAAATGAGACATCTCTTTATATATAAATAGAAGGCCAAACGACATATAAAAATGTAAACATGGATAAAGTGTAAAATAAGGAAACAAACAATCAATGGCGTGCATCCCCTCCAGTTCAAGCTCAATGGCTGATCACGATTCTTCTGCTTGCATAAATCCGGCTTCGTATATGGCTAGCTACCTTCAGTTATTGCATTTTGCAATTACATTAAATGCTACGTCTGGAGAACACACGTGTAAGTTTTCAACGGTGTGTTGCGCTATCCCGGATGTGTATTTATCAATTGATATAAAACAGGCGTTCAAGTTTCTAATGACCTCTCATTAGGAGTTTTATATATATATATATATATATATATATATATATATATATGACCATATTTTTCCGAGGAAAAAATTACTGATTGTCCAGCTGGAAAAATAACATATATTGAATAGATTAAAGTAAATTAATTTATTATTATTTTCAGTTAGATCCTAATAAAATGTAGATGATCTAATGTTCATTATTCCACAAGCTGTAAATTCTAGATAAAACTTAGATCCGTATATCAAAGTCGATCCAGATATAAAATTTACACAGTGGGAAAAGATAAGAAATATGCCTCATTTACTCGACATTCCATTACTTGTAGAGAACGAGAGCAGCTTCACAAAATCCAAATTCACGTTCACGTGGCAGCACATTCGTTACAACAGTACCATCCTAAAATCTTGAAAATGGATTCTGGTAAATATCTTTTCCAATCAAGTAAGGATGATATTTTTAACACTAGGTCATGGAAGAGATAGAGCATTATAATAAGATTTTTCGTATTAATAATTTTCGGAATAAATTAGCTGATATCAACAATAGACTCCGGCCGGTTTGCCTAAAAGAAGACAGTAACAGCAAAGTCGACCTGAACCTACTTGCACGAGATCTGACAGCCTCAATAATAACTATAAGAATAAGCCGAATCACAAGAGCAAAATTTTCAAATATGAAGGAAAACATCACATTAAACACACAAGGAGTAATTTTTTAACGATAAAGATCAACTGACATCTCCCTCCAAATCTCTTATCATTTACATTTATTAAAATCAAGAAACATTGTTGAATACTCAAAAATGCCATAATCAGAATAGAGTATTTGACTTGTTGCACCTCAATAAGTTAAACATACCGCATCTGAAAAGACGTTCTCAAATGTAAAACAAACAGATCTTTCAGGAAGCAAGGAAAGACTAGGGTATTGGCAAGATAACGAAGGTACACAATAATCACCAAATGTGCTCCAACATACGACATGCTAAGAAATTAATTTGGAAAATAGTTGGCACAAAAACAATCGACCTGATATAAGACAACTTAAAAACCAGTAAACATAAACAGGCACATTGAACGAAACTTCAATGCAAAATTCTAGCTATGTACTACGATTTGCCATCGCGTTTTGTCCTTTGCACTATCCGTTCCGCAAATAACCGATTGATCCCTGTTGAGTTCTTCTTCGTGTTGACTGGGCGCTGATTATGCCTCCGAAAGCTGCAACAACCTTCACACTAACCACTGGAAATTAGGCACGATCTAATCTTCGATGACTGGTAATGTTTCGGAACGGTATTTCCCGTTCCATCATCAGGCCTCTAATCAGAAACACTACAATGCTCACTATAGCAGATTTAAGCAAGTGCGGATAACTTGTAGGCCGAACATATGTAACACTAAGATTAAGGCAGCGTATAAATTGTTAATCGAAACACAATTCTCCAAGGCATCATTAGACTATGCCACAATAAATAAAAACTGAAGCAAAAACGCACGAGTTTCAAAAACAAGCAATCACAATATCTTGCTTATGTAACTGGTATAGTTTTTAAAATTTAGAATTTCTGTTTTACGATTTATTACTGTAAAAAGAAGTACATTATTTTGTAATTCAGAAAAAATTCTTTTAAATCTCCTTTTAAATTTACTATGGCCTTTCTTTAAAATGGAAAAAAGCAATTTTTATTAGCTTTCACAAAATGCAAATCAGATGCAAATAATGAATGAGATCAAAGAAACGCTTTATAAAAAATAATTTAAAAACGAGTTTTTTATAATAAATTTGAGCAAACGGTGAAGAAACCGGGGAAGAGTATAAAAGAAAGCAGACCTAACGTATAACTCGTATATACCTACTAAAGTTAGGCATGTTACGTTATCTAGAAGAGAAAAAAGAGCGAGAAATAACTCTTACCATGCCAGTATAAGCATTACAAAAGTTAAGTAAATATTAAATGAGTTTACACATTAAAACGCTAAAAAAGGCATATGACACGCGAGTATATTGGCAAATGGTAATATCATTTCTAGTGAGCAAAATCCAGTGCCGGAGAAAAATACTAAAAACAGATGTTATCCACCACCGTTCTACTCGAAACTTAAATATCCGCTATCCAATCTCACAGACATCACACACCAAAACAATCGGAAAAGCGACAGAAAACTATCATACCATAATTATCTATGGCAAAGAAACAGAATAATCTCTACAAACACGTAATGAGCATCAAAATATAGAAAATTAAAAAATATTAACGTCCAAAAAACAAGCTGGGAAAGTTATCTTATAACAATATAATATAATCTATATATATATATATATATATATATATATATATATATATATATATATATATATATATATATATATATATAATATAATCTTATTTGCAAATAAACATTGCAACAATCAGAATGAGCAGTAAAGTGCTCAATTTTCATTCAAACATTGCGCAAATAGTCACTTTGAAGCTATCAGTTCAGCAAAGACCATTAAGATAAATTATGGAGAGGAATTCGACAAGCCCAGGACGTATTTTTTTCACAACCCAAAGTTAAATGGGAAAATATCAATAAGGAAGCTTCAAGCTTGATTTTATTGTACAAAAATTATCAGATGCTTATTGATAAGCCGGGAGCAAACTGAGACGCCAAGTGCACATCTTTTACTCCAAAAGAAAATCGTAACTTTAAACATAATAGATAGCACTCTTAGGTCGGTAAAATCTTGAATTTTTATCTTTTTCAGTTGCTCTGCTTATTGGCATCGATTGACTGAAAATAAAAGGCTCAAAAATGAAGGGACAAGTGAGAACCCATCAATCGATGCCAATAAGCAGAGCAACTGAAAAAGATAAAAATTCAAGATTTTACCGACCTAAGAGTGCTATCTATTGTCCCGCACAAGAAAAATGCGGTCAAATCCACAATAAGAAGGACAGCACTGAGCAAAATAAATCTTCAACATTTAAACATAATAATCATAAAATGGATCTTAGTTTTCCCTTTGATTAAACAAACTGATTAATTAGAAGTTCAGTAGTTGTTTTAGCATTCATGACTGAAAACAAGTTTGTCAGATGAACCATAATTTATCTTTCTCTGTAGCACAAAGGGAAGAATGCTAAAATCCCCACACCAGAGTTAATGTCCGGTTTCCTGAGATGACCGACGGTACCTTGCATTCGCTAGCTTCATTTCGTTCATGTAATGAATGGTGGTTTAGAAACTAATTCTTCGGTTTTCTATCGATATATATATATATATATATATATATATATATATACACGGGTGTATATATAAAGCAGTCTTCTCCGTTAGTTAGTTTAACTTAGTGGTGTAGTAACTATTCAGGTTGAAACTACAAACACATAGAACTAATTGCAGAATTGTGCAATGGATCGATTGATTAAATAAATACGAAATCTTTGTATATTTTAAATCCGCAAGCATAATTTCTAAATAATAGTTACTATAACATTTGCACTTTACAAACGCTTAATCTTACCATCTAAGTTAATTCAACCAAAACAAGACGTTCGAAAATTTCTAACTAAATTACCAACCAAAATTGAACCTGTTGCTTATTTTCGAGACCTGAAAAAGCAGTGAACGTTTTTCTGATCTTATGTAAAAATAAAAACTAAAGATTCAGCTATTTTTAAATAATGTGTCCGATATTACTATCACTAATTGCAAAATTTACGTATTACAATAAAAGACGAATATGGAGTTCGATATCCGAAAAACGATTTGCTCTGGGAGAGCCTGAGTAATCTTACCAAATTCCTCAGCCCCCGTCTGGCACAATCGGTGAAAAAAGCCTCAACAAATGTAATTCCACGTTAAAAACGGCTGCATTTATAGTTATTCATAGTGAAAAATAAAACAAGCAAAACTGATTGTAATAAAAGTAAAACGATATACGCTCTAAACATCAAAGGAAAAAGGTACCCATGATAGAAATGCATATTGAAATCCAATTAAAACAGCAAATGCACAAGTCAGATAAAAATTATACTCTACATAAACAAAATCGAAATGCAGCAACAAAGAGACTGTTGTTCAAAAATGAGTGAGAACAATCTCTGGTAAATTTTAAATCATATATCCTAATAACAAATGGAAGTGCACAAAAAAATATTTTCATAATTAGTCGTATTATCTCAATTAAACATTTTTTGCATATTAAAATGAGCTGTAAAAAAACCAATCAATTGAACACCTGCATCGCTGCCGAATTTCTTCAAATATGGCTTGATAAAGGGCATTCAGAAAATCACCTGTGTTTCTAGCCTGTCCAGAATATCTGTAATTTTTTACCGATAGGCTTTCGAAACCAAATAATAAGAGGACGGCTACAATTATACTTTAACGAAAAAACAGATGCACATGCTTGCTTTAGAAAAATGACAATTAAAAGTAGAATATAGTCTAAGTTTAACTGCGCTAAAGCACTAACGCAGCACATACGCTACACACAAAAATAAGGCATAAGCAAACCATGCAGCGCAGTATGACCAAGTCTGATTTAAAGCAAACGATTCTCGGTGGCTCATATTTAGCGAAGGTTAAACTGTACAAAATTGATATTGTTATACCGTTATAAAAAGACCAAACATACACAAGTTGAAAACACGACTGTTCAACTAAGCAAATATACAGCACAGGATAATTTATATTTTTCAAGTATCATCTCCAATCCATAAATACCAAGGAAATTCGACTCAAATTAATGAAAGTTATCACCGGAAACACAATTTTGAGCATGCCCGATGCCTGCAAAAGTAGCCGAATTCTAATACAGAAAGTAGACAATGCAATACCTATTACTTCTTCACAAAGCTGTATCGAATTGCTAAAGGATAGAAAGGTGTCAAGTTACAAAATTCCCTATCAGTGGTCACTTAAGTTCTTTATACAGCTTTGCTAATTCCACCATTGTTTCTTTATGACTACGAGAATAGTTACTAAACTCATTTTCAACCAATTTGATTGCCTTCTCTGACGTAGTTGTGCTATTTTCATCAGATACAACAATCATATTGCAACCGCGTCTGGATAACTTGTAATATTTCTTAACAAACTCTGTAAACGTTATTTCTGAATTTTTCCGAAGTTCAGAACCTGCCTTGTTGGTTACATTGTTTTCATCCGAGACAGGCCCGTCTTCAGATAATTTCAATTTCGGTATCTTTTGAGTAAGAGCGGAGATGCTCCCATCGTCGTGGTTAATTATATCGATTTCAGTGCGATATTCATTGTTTGTTTTATCCAAGCCAGAATTGTATTTAAGAGAAGGAGCCGACATAGGGTGAAGATCCGTCAAACCTATTTTGTTGGTAGAGCTTCCGAGCGTTCGAGACAGATAGCGTCGATCAAAGCGAGCTGCAACGCTCTGACGCATTTGTCCATGCGGCGTGTTTATTAACAGTTCAAAAGATCCTTTGCAAAGACCGCAAACCTAGTAAAAGGAAAAGAATTACGAAAAAAATATTTTTATGTGAGAACAGATATATCCAAAATTAAGAAAGATAGAAAAACAAATGTTGAAAAACGCAAGAGTTCAATTCTTCAGAATATAATCATCTATAATTTGTAAAACTGTAATAACAAAACTTAGGCCGCTGAATACGATATAAGAATCTAAATTTAACAAGTGGTGCGCTTTTCGATCACTATAGAAATAAGCATTACCACAATAAGACTAAGGGCCTTATTAGCTAACCAATAAATATGGTGAATATGTAAATGAACTGATCATATACTACTCAAGGTGGTTGTGTTCGATTTTCATTATTTTTCCCGATAACGATAGCATAAACGTGGTTCAGTCAAATGAGATACAGCTGTTATTCCGTTTAATTTGAAGCCTCTATTTCTGTTTTACTAAGTCGTAACAACTATTGTTAAATTGCAACTGACAGAATTAGAATAAGCGTGCCAGACGCGAAAGGAAGGTTCTGGATACTTAAGTAAACTTTGGCTACTAACACCTGGGTAGATAGTACTCATCATCCTTGGTCGGCAGATTATCGAACAGAAGGTAAATTCTGATTACAAACCATCTCCAATAAGAAAAGGCGACCGTGTCATTTTACAACTTACATATAACTATGAAAAGAACGGTCAACCGTCACACAGGATAGTAAGTGTCGCTTTATTTGCAGAGCCGTTCAGAGAAGATAAGCGAAATAAGGCTATTGCAAACACCTTCACTCCGATTTTGTCAATTTTCCTTCTATTTCCTCTGCCTAATCTAACAATAATACTTATTTAGATATCATGAATTTGTTGTTTGTTGATCATATCACTTAGCCAAATTCGGATTTCCTAATACAGAAAATAGTTCATGTATGTTTCACAAATTAGAAATCGATATAGGTTGCGTATTCCAAACCAGAATGCAGGATCTAGCATAACTAAACTAGATGCATCATCCTTATCTAAACGTTTTCAGCTTCAAACCAATCAATCTCATTTGGAATTATTTTGTTTTGTCTAAATTGTACTTTTTACGATAATTATCACATTTTATTCTTATTTATTTTATTTTACTCAAGGATATAAGGCAATGACGCAGCAGTTACTAGCGGCCTTTGTATTGTCATCCATGATAATGATATATAGATGGCTCATACAGTTCTGTAATTTTCTTTGAACCACGGATTATAATCTATGACACGCAAAAATATAAATTCCTGATCTACACATTTTACGCGTTCATTATTTCTTTATATTCACACATAAATGCGCCAAAGTGAACATCTAGACTATGTTTGCTTGATGAAGATTTACATGCAATATAATCAAAATTTGGAAAAAGTAATCTAAAGGAAACAGATTAATTAATTAGTGTTTTCAGTAACTTAATTTCGCTTGCCCAATCTGCAAGAATTGGTAGATATAATTTTTATTTTGCGCGCCACCAAATACAGGATTGAATTATAATTTTTTAAACATTCCTACAAACAAAATTAAATCGTTGTACATATTCATGCCCTCATACATACCTGCGACATGCATGCAATTTTGCATACACACATACCTGTAAATAAAAATGCAAATCTATACACATACAACTATACATTTATGCATATATAAATACATACATTAGAACCAACGTACATACATACATACATGCACACATCCATAAATACATGAATACATACATACGAAAGTACGTACATAGAAGTATAAATACAAACGTATATATATATATATATATATACTCATACACACATGGATACATACACATACATACGTAAAAACATATTTCATGCCTACTATATACATAAATACATACATACTTGCACACATAAATTCATATATATGCATGTATACAAACCAATATACGTACATAAAAACATAAATATAAATATATATGCATGCACCCCCAAATAAGTACATAAACACGTATGCATAAATTTATAAGTAGAAGCATGCATACGTACCTAAACAGATATACGTACCTCGCACAGTGCATTAATGTAGAGCAAGAGACAACAGTCGTGAAAGTTCAAGGTTGTCAATAGATCCCTGGAAGACTACCATAGACAGGAAATTAATAACTGTACGCTGGGTTGCGTGAATTATACTTAGTTTATCGTAAATGTTAGGTCGATATCTTTCCTTCCAATTTCATAAAGATTATAAAATCAGTAATCAGAATGGATCATTCTATTCATCTATCACCAACAAGATTAAAGATAGTAAATCAGTTCGAAAGGTTAATAACCACTGGTATATTGCACATGCTAACCATACGTATTTACAAACAAATTGGGTGAAATGCAGTTATTTGACTTCGGAAAACGACTCTGAGAGAGCCCTCAAACATTCTTACCTTGCGTTTAATGTCAAGTGATTTTGAATGACGGTTGACACTGGCTCCACAGCGCTGACATTTGTAAGTAAAACGAGTTGCCACCTCATAGTTGTGGCAACGCTCTACACGCGGCAAATGAGGCCAGAGATCGGTTGCTTTATTGGCCCAATAGCGCCAATTTGGACCGTGACCTTCAGAAAGTCCATTGATGATCCAGACCGCTGCATGGCAAGCTTCATGTAGTAGGGTGTCACGCAATCGATCTGCAGTAGTGCACACCTTCGGTGATAATTCGATTTTTGCCGAATGTGTCTTAGGCCCATAAAAAATAAAATGATCTTGAAAATATCAATCCATGTCTAAAAGCGCAAGCAATCAATCATAGTAAATTATAAGATAAGCTCATATATTAAAATCAAACTGCTATCGCATCCTCATATTTATTATCGTAAGCAAAGTGAAAAAATAAGGAATAAATCACCAACGAATTTCAGCATTTTCGCTTGCAAAATCTGGATGCTGTCAAGAGAAGAGGATCGCCTAGTTTCTTCTAAAATGTTATTTCTGGACCAGTGATAAATCTGCACAGCCTTTATTTGAAAATTCAAATTAATTTTTAAAAATCCAATTTTGGCGTGTTTTCCCATGCGAATCTTTGTTCTCTGAAAGGCAGACTAAAATGCCCCGAATTTCTAGATAAAAAGAATTTTTTCTTAGAATTATTTAATTGAAAACTAAAATAGAAAGCCGGTTACGATACAAAATATATATGAATAACTGTAGCGTCAGACGTCCTAAAGACATTTATAATGCTTATAAATGCATGAATATCCAATTCCGTTAACATATTCAATAACGTCAAATGCTGCCACATTCATAATACCTTGTTACAAATCATACACACAACCCAAAACTCACGCATACTTGTATAAACCAACTGGAACCAATGCTCAGCGATAAATCATTGTGATGAATTTTGAAAAGCACCAAATATCGTTTAATGTGTACATTAAAAAGAAATAGCAAATTTTAAAAAGGCATATGTTGCAAACCATACTTTATATATTCGGTTAATAAACTAATATATTTTCAGTCAGAATTCTGAAAAGTCCAAGTGTCAAGATGTCGTTGTGTGACTCACTGAGCAATATTACACACACATACATACAAGAACACACACACACACACATATATATATATATATACATGTATATATATCAAAATATCAGGCTGTAATCCAATACTTTTAACTCACCAACAATATACGTGCGAGTGACTTCCAGTTCCAGTTTTTAGTCTGTATGTCGCCGAAGCTTAGGGTGGCTTTCTTTGGCATTTGAGGCGTAAGAATACTTGCTTATTGTGCTAGCCGTAAATTCACGGCTCGGCAAACTGCAGAAACTCAATGTTTATGTTGCTCCTCCCTAGTAGGATTAAATTATTTGCACACACACACACACACACATATATATATATATATATATATATATATATATATATATATATATATATATATATATATATATATATAAAAATCAAACAATAATCAATATTAGCACATATGAATGAGTCTGCTAGGGATACAAAGTGATCAATTTCCAATATTCTAGACAAGCTGCATTGTACTCAACAATAAATCATTTTCTTCGCCAGATAAGAGGCCAATAAGCAATACAGCCAATTTAGTCGTGAATACACAGGAAGTTAAAAAAAGTGCTGAATTCAAGTCTGGAGTTCCAGGAAACACGTTATCTAATATGCCTGTCTCGATCGCCGATAAGCGCCGTCAAAATTCATTGCTCACGTTCACGAGATACAGGGAAGGATGTAGTAGAATACGCGCGCACCTTACAATATACGTGCGGTGGACTTCCAGTTCCAATTTTTAGTCTGTATGTCGCCGAAGCTTAGGATGCTTTCTTTGACGTTTGAGGTGTAAGAATACTTGCTCGTTGTGCTAGCCATACATTCACGGCTCGGCTAACTGCAGAAAATCAATGTTTATGTTGCTCGTTCCTAGGAGGATTATATTATTTACAGTACTCATAATCAATATTAGTAAATCTTAGTATTTGTTAAGGATTTTGTTGCCAAGCCAGGTCAAGTCCGCGTGGGCGATGTAGTTATAGGTGAATGAAACATGACTACAAACCGCACCGATAATAGGATCAGGCTCTTCAATCATGCCTTTATCCTTAATCCGGTTGTCATTAAATCTATACTCTGTGCCTAAAGATGTTTTTTTGTCTCGAGCCGTAACAATGTTAACCACGCAGGATGAACGGTAGTAAGTCACCGTAAACATATCGAGACGAAGGTTTCCCATCATCAGTGGCTTTCTCAAGGAGTTTTCCGGTATTAATGTAGTGATTAAGAATAAATACCGGCTACATACAGCTAATCAGCTGGAAGCAGCGCCGATACCCCACAACCACTGTAAACTACATGCACACATCAATTGTATTAACCGAATTAATTCTGCTAGGGTAGTAAGGATGCCTTGCATTTTTTAAGCGTAGCACGTCAAGCACATAAAAACCTCTGCAATTAATCCAATTGCAAACAGCCCGGTTAAAAACTTAAATATCCCTCTTTCTTGTAACGAGAATGACATTGAAATTACTTTTTTTGTTTCAAAGAATTGCGTTCTGATGAGTGACCGTACAACCGTTACATTCGCCGTTCATCAATTGGAATTTATTTTGTTTATAAGAATTGAAGTTATGAATAATCTGAACAAGGTTACTGCCGCGATTTGGAGAAGAATCTATTCAAAATATGTAAGAGTTCAGTTTTGGTTCTCATTTACATAAAGGTGACACTATCTCTCCTGATATCATTTTGGCTTGCACTGTATCAGATATAACCGATGTTAGCAAAAATGCAAGCGGAGAGAATTACACCAATCCCAAAAAGGTTTTGACCGGTCTTTGAACGTATTCACCGTACTATCAAGTTGCGTCACCAGAGTTTGCTACCCGCTAGCGTTACATTTGTAGACTAAACAGCTACTAACAATTTGTTTCGTGAAATGCAACTGATGAAGGCCTACGGTAAGCTAGGCTGAAATATTTTGCCAAAATAAAATTACTGGAACAATGAAAGCTGCGTTAGTCAAAACGCAGATCAGGTAATTTCAATTAATCCAGGTTCGCAACAAAGAAATTCCTTCAAAATACTAACAATGCTGTTGCACGGAAACTATTATCTCGAGCTATTTTACAAGATTACGGGAACGCCAAATCTGTGCGTCCACTTGAAGATTGTCATAATGATTCATCAGCCTTATCAAACTTTTTCAATTGATTGCGACATTCGAAAAGAATGTCATTGCTCTCATCTTGTTTAATTTTGTAGTTGATGCAATTTATGTTGACATATTTTTAGCACTCCTCAGAGTGAAGGTCGGTGTTTATGGTGACTGAAATTATCTCTACGTTTACGATGCTATTGTTATTTAAAAAAATAAGAAAAGCTCTAAAAAGCTATTATCTATACTTAGGAAGTGTCTGGCCGCCGTAGAATGAAGCCTAATAATTCCAAAACGTGTCATGGCCTACATTGAGCTGAATCTTAATAATATTTTGAAAACACTGCTGAATTTTGTCAAAGAATATACCTACAAGGAATCTTCAGCAACAGTGGGAGGACCAGTTGCTGCATAATTTTCTAAACGTATTAGCTTCGCTGCTGATGAACTTGGCAGGTTAAGTCCAAAGTCTTCAAGATCAGTACCATGTGGAAATGTAGGAAATAATCAAATATAGGTGGCAGCACATGTATAGTGTTGAATATCGCTTTATTTGTTTGGCTTGGCCTATATCAGTTTCAGTTCATTCCCCGCCCGAAGACATAAAGGAATATTCTCGAGCAATATCTACCATACATCATCATTTCCAGCCACACAAAAGTCAAGAGACTAATGTTTCACTGCCATATAACCATAAGGAGTGAAAAAAAAGTGAATTTAGATAAACTATTATTGAGATTTACGAGAGAGGGAGAGGGGTAGAGAGAGAATGAAAACCTTGCTACTATGAGTAAAGTTTATCAGGATAACTCACAGAAATGAGGCAAACTAAACCTCTCCACAACACCATTATGGCCAAGTTAGCATTCGGGCAAGGTGACAACAGCAACACAGCTTCCTTGCGGATTTCACCGTATCACGTCATAAACAAACCGAACCTCGCAGCTAACTTTGCCCTACTAAGAAAATAAAGTTACGAAGATGATTCTACTATACATCTGCAACAAGATCGCCACTGAGCTCGATTCGCTGCCATATCGCTAAGGGTTTCTAACCAAGAACTGTGATGTGCACGAGGACCACATCCCGGCAGACGAGTGGATCCTATACTACCCAATTTGGATGTAAGTGACTTTAATTGTTTCTGCCATGTCAAAATCTGCCCACCTTGTTTCTTACGCCAATTTGGTGCTGGATGAGAGAACAGAGCTCTAATGGGCAATCGGAATGAGGGCATACGCAAAACGTGACCGAGCCAACGAAGTTGATGGAGCCTTATTTGCTTTTCTAAAGACGAGCACTTATTGTCAGATCCAAAAATACGTCTACGGATGTCAACGTTAGTTATTCGTTGTTGGTAACCAACATGTGCTATACTTCTCAAACAACGATGATCGAATGCCTGTAAGCGTCTCAGATCATCAACTCTATGAGGCCAAGTTTCACTAGCGTATAGTAAGACTGCGCGTACAGATGCATTGTAAACACGACCTTTAAGGCAAAGTGAAATATTCGCGTTTCTCCATAAATGACGAAGGTTCGAGAAAGCTACTCTAGCTTTCGCGATCCGTATTCTCACCTCGTCGGACATATTGCCTACGTTATTGATAGAGCTCCCAAGATATGTAAACCTGTCGACTATGTCAAGATCTTCATTCTGCAGTCGCAACGTTGGAGTGAGTGGTGGGTGATCCTGTAACAGTATCTTACATTTAGAGGGTGCGAATTTCATACCGAAAGACGGAACAACGTTTGATAATCTATTTAAGGTGGTCTGGGCAGCATGCTGATTGTCGAATAATAGTACGATATCGTCCGCATAGTCAAGATCGACTAGTTTATCTCCCGGGAGAACTTCAACTCCAGCCTCCTGAATGTGTGAGAGAGTGTTGTTCATAATAGCATCGATTACAAAATTAAACAAAAATGGGGAAAGTGGACAACCTTGACGAACACCACTGCTGGTTGTAAAGTTATGCGTTAATTCGTTGTAAACCTTAACGCGACCAGAAGTATTTGTGTAGAGAGCTCGTATAATATTAACAAATTTAGTGGGCACACCGCTTTTGGACAAGATATGGAATAAAACATTGCGATCCACCGAATCAAATGCACCCTTGAAGTCTAGAAAGACGACTATTGTGGGACGGTGATATAAATGTCTCTGTTCGAGAACTTGCCTTAACGTAAAAATATTATCTATACAACCTCGTCCTGCGCGGAATCCGGCCTGTTCTTCTCTTGTTTGTGAATCACGTGAAGCGCTAAGACGAC
>JAQBSW010003535.1:0-80000 GCA_029291075.1 Eudiplozoon nipponicum
ACAACTTATGCATGTATAATGGCACATAATATTTAATGTCGATATTAATGGCTGTTTCTCGTTAATTACTGGTAAAGGCCGGCGTGATACTTTAAATAACATTCGTATTGACATTAGTAAATTTGCTCAATGCATACGGTATGTGCATGAAATTTTTTCCTTGTCCTTAAGAACAGATCAAAATCACGAAGCCTTTTTCAAAGTTTTAAAAAGCTGCATAAGAATATCAGTTTTACTTAAGAACACGAAAAACGATTGTCTGCTTTATTAGATGTACTACTAAAGAAAGATAAACTTGTAAATTAAATTAAAAAATTTACGGAGGCCGATTGAACAGACGGTTAACTATTCGAACGAGAGAAAATAGCACCTTAACTATTTGTTTTAAATCGATACACGTCAGAAATTGTGAAACACATTATTGAAACCTCACACGTATGTTCTCTATATGTAGCATTACTAAATGTTTTATCTGTACGGATTTAGCTACACACGAATCTTTAATGATAAACAAGATGCAGCCGGATTTATGCAAGCAGAAGAAACAAGTTCAGGCATTGAGCTTGATCTGGAGGTGATACACGCAATTGATTTGTAGTTCTCTTATTTCGCATTCTGTCTATTTATACATTTTTCAATTTTATTTCGCAATTCAATTTGCATGTAAAGATATGTTCACTTGTAGGCACCTGCGAAGTATATAAAAAGGATCCGGTTTTTTAATATGATGAAATCTCTTTTTTGCACATAGAAAGTGTACTATGAGATTCTATGTATGCTCGCTAACTAACAGTATATATTTATATTATATATATATATATATATATATATATATATATATTAATACATACATATATTTTTTTAATTTATGTTTATCCACATCTTATATAAATATATAAATATACACACATAAACAAGTCTATTTACTATTTTTGTTAAGCATATATTTTTAAAATATAAGCAGTATTGTCAATTACTCCAACATATCATATAAATATTCATTCCTATATACGTCCACAATACGAATATGTTCTGCTTATCTAAATAAACATAAAAGAAACCATGTGGGTTCCCTCTACAGCTTATATAAATATATAAAAATATCCATCTATATATATTTGTCTACACAATATATATATGTAGATGTATATATATATATATATATATATATATATATATATATATATATATTCTTTATACATATTCAGAATTATAAGCTACCGTGTGAGTTCCTACCACATCTTATTTACATATCCATCCATATTTATACGCGTACACACCATAAATAACAAATATGTCTTACTAAATATATAAATGATCATGTGAATTCCACCAGCGCACACGATTCACAACGAATACACATTTTCTACATAAATGGTATATACCTATGCAAATATCCACCAGGATTTTTCCCTTACTATTTTAAATCCATAGACTCGTTCTGTTAGTCAAATTTGTTGTTAAATCTGATTCCTTTAATCTATATTCCCGCCATTCTAATCGGCTTCTTTGAATAAAGGGTCTAATCGTTTTTCTAAAGATGCCAATTTCTTGTATTTATTTTGACTAAGGCTCTAATCAAAATAGTTAATCTATTTCGTTTACTTAACGCAATGCGTTTTCAACTAACTAAGTTTATCGGTTAACTTGTCAAAATCAAGTGCTTAATTAGATCAGAACATTGACTATGTCCATTATTGTATACTGCTTCATTTTCCTCATTATGTAACATGATTCTACGCATAATTTCGTCTATATATCTTGAAATCGTTATAGGCTTTCTCATAAAGCCCTGATGTGTTAAATGCTTCCATTATCTTTCTCGTTTGGTAGCATATGTCCTATATTAATTTACCCTCTTAATACTGAATTCGTAATTTTGTCACTCTGTTTGAAATCATAGAGAAGCAGAATTCTTTCAATCTCCAAATCCATCAACAGTTTTGACTGGTTTATTTGTTTCATTAAATCACAATTATATCTCGTTTATGATTTTCTTAATTAATTTTGTGGGATAAACTTTCATATGTAATATTTCTTTCAATTTCATCAGTTCTTTATCACTTTATTTTAAATACGCAATTTTTATATAATGGATTATGAATGCCTATTTTTATTCAGTATGAATGATTAGAGCAGAATAATAGGGGGAAAGCCGAATTATTCACTTTCTTAGCAATACATATTTCTTATATCTGAACTACATTTACAAATTGTATTTCTTCATAAGTTGCTTTCTCCAACGTAAATTTCAACATTCCGAGTTGATGAGATAAATGAAGAATATGCTCTAACTCCGTATCTCTATAATTCCAGACTAAGAAAATATCGTCTTAAAATCTCAAATACTTGATTTTTTCGAAAGGTCATTTGTATAAACGATTTTTCTAAATAATCAATGAAAATCTTAGAGACTGGGACCGATTATGTTCGTCCCATAGGGAAATATATAACTTTTTACACAAATATATATTAATGAAAATTTAATTAGCATATAAGTTAAATATATATATATATATCAATATTTATTTGGTTGATATACCACTCTTTATTGTTGGCTCCATATTCAGTATTTTTCGAACATCAATATCACTGTCTCTTTTACACTTTCTATATATTTTACTAAGTAAAGTAAATATAAATAGATCTGTCTTGAATTATGTTAGCAGGTAAGCTTCAAATTGGTTTTTCTATGAGTATAGTGTTGATTTTACAACGATGGAGCAAGCTAGAGCGCCTCGAAGCGTCGTATAAAGTTCGGCAAAACATGGTCCTAAGGAATTTGTGGTGAACACTACACGTATGGAAGTCTTAAAAATGATTGGATAAACGAAAACTAATTCAACCAGTAAACTGTTACTCTGTGCGCCTGTAAACGTAAATGAATCAAGATTTTACCGAGTGTTAACAATTGTTCCACAATGGGCAATTGCCGCGCAACAACAAATTTCATTTTTTCAATTCATCTTCACCACGTTTTACATACAATAGATATGTCTCCAATTATGTAAACTAAAGTGAAAATTACATATGTGCCCCTCCCAAATGAGGATAGCCAAGATGGAGTTTAACCACAATAGCTACTGGAAAGAATAACGTTCGTCCCATAGAAAGAACCCTAAATTGTTTGTAAAATAAATTTTTGTACCTAAAATAATCTGAAAACAAAAAACTGAGACTATGCCATCATATGACTCATGTTTATATTGCTCCTTTCTAGTATTTAAAAGAAATAATTGTTTATCTTCGCATTGTATATAATCCTTTGAGTCTTAAACTTTCTGAAAATTCGTTTTTATTATATTATTTAATAGTTCAATTATTCTAATTTGATTTTTTTCAAATGGCTATAGGTCCTTATTTATCCGCAATTTGGAAAATTCTATAATTAAGATTCAAATAAGTCTTTATAACGCTATAACCTCACCATTTAGTTTACGCCTTACACCTTTAATGGCCTCTGTCATAATTCCATTTTTGAAGAATTACTGCCAAAAAGGACATCATGTAATTGATTAAGCAAATCTTATGGATTGGCATTAAAGTTTACAGATGAAAAGTTAACAATGCTTTTAGTTTTAAAAAAAAATTTTCTATTGTTAATCCCTTACTATTGGTTTAATAATCTATAGATGAATTAATTTAAGTTAACTTATTGTTATAAATTTGTTTAATGTGTTGTTTCGAGCAGTAATGATGACGATTACAAGGCGATTGAAATATTTCTAGTTTAAAATTGATACAAAATTGGATCTTATAAAAGGTTTATTTTTTATTAGTTAATAAGTTTTTTAACTTCCTTTTAAATTTCTCATTACCTGAAGTCATAATTTATAATTAATTGATTTAATAGTAGAACGTAATTCCAAATGTCGTATTACTTTAAAACAATTAAATATTATATTCTTAAAAACATAAATTAATAAAAGTTATATTTCTGAATTGAAATTTAGATTTTAGATATTTGATAAGAACTGAAATAATACATGGAGTATAAAATTATTTTCGTTTTCCATGGTATCTTTGTTTAATTTTTAAAAGACAATTCATTTTGCGACAAAAGAGGTATAGCCACCCAACACAAATTCTGCATTATATTTCTTGATTGACATTTCGAGCGAACCTCCGAGTGTCTTTTTCTAAATCAGTGATTCACCTTTCAACTTCGCCAATGTCTATACCACAAACTTAAACAGATTCTAACGGAGAATTTATTTATAAATTATTTACATACCGCTCGATATCTATCAATGTGAAGAATAGATATTCTATTTCTACCTTGTATGCCTATATTTGTAACCAAATAAGACGGATGCACACATAAAAATTCCACCTACACATTCACGGTAGACCTAAAATGCTGCATCCATTATATCAAAGATATGCTTCACATAATAAAGTACTAGTTATTTAGTTAATGCTAATATTAGTCCTGGAAATAAGCCTGACATTTATTCGATAGTACAAATTGTAAATTTAATTTAAAAACTAGTAGACCGAATTTTACACAAGATATTAATATGTCAAGCTGTTAAACTGTCTAACAATGATATTCTATCTCATGTAGGATAAAATAAGAAATATAAACAACATCTCCAATTATAAAAATGTAATGTTTATAAATAAAAATAAATGGGAAGACATTACCAAAAGGGAACAAATTAAAGAAAAAATTCATGAGCTTAAGAAAGATTTAAATTAGAAAACAAGGTTTTAAGCAGATAATATTCTGAAATTTTAATAAAATTCATTTACTGTGAACCAAATTTTCGGTAACAGCGTAAAAAGGTAGAAAAATAACAGCTTTTAAAGTGAAGTGCTTCATAATAAATACGATTGAAATATTATATTTATTTATATTGTTTTCATTCATTTTAGAGCATTAGCTCATCTTTCGTCTATAAACAATATTGAACAGCGTCTCCTACCGTTTACAAATACAATATTAATTTTTGGATCTAATTATTCTTCATCCATTGAGACATTTCTCAAACTTCCTCCAAATTTCATTTGAAATTATTTTCTATATTACCTTGTTAGAAGTCTATTTTGGCAGAATATTATTCACTTACTTCAATATTTGTCTGTAATATGGCAGTTTCATAAGTTTCATCAACATGATATTCTTATCAACTGGCCAAGAATAACAAAATTCAACAACAATCTACTAGTATCCAGCCAAGAAAAAACAGGCCATCGACTAGAATCAACAAACAAACAATCGGATTGGCAACAAACTGAAGTGGAAATAACAGAGGCGCATACGGTGACAGAAGTTTCCAAACAATATGAGCGTTTAACACTTCAATCCACACTGGCGTTGTTACCATGTGAAAGCTACAGCTTTGCGCAACAAGGTGAAACCATCAACTATACTGGGGAAAATAGCACTTGTACATGTAACAATGAACAATGCGCACAAATGTTTAATTCTCAAGCCATCAAAACAAAAATGGCCAGATCTCAGACATCACTTTGCAATACTGCAAGAATGACCTTTAAATGCAAACACGCATACACACAAACACAAACACATACACACTTACCAATTAGCCAAAACAAGAAACAGAAGTAAAAACGAGTCAGATTTGTTACCACTAGCATAATCAACTGAAAATCCCAAGTGTATAAATATGTATGATTGGATAAGAGATGTTTAGTATTCACAGAAATAAGTAGGCCTTTATCCACTTTGTTATTAATGTGATTCTTTATTCCTAATTATATATATACAGTTTATAATAATAGATGAGCTAGAATTTAACTTTTAATTTACAATACCTACATGCAATATTATGTTCGCCTCTTCGAACTTTAATTGCTCGCATAGCTTCTCCTCCATACTCTTAATTACAGTCAAGACAAACAATTTAAAACCAACCAGATGTATTCAATAGTGCAATCATTTTCATTTCATTTCATTAGGAAGTACGCTTTCTGAAATATCCATTTATTCAAATTTATTGTAAACTCGATATTAAATACCAATCCGATTATATACTAATTTGTCAGTATTAACTAAGGAATTTGTAATATAGAAAAGGCAACATATCTAGTAGCCGCTTTCATCCTTAAAAGGAAATCTTCAAGTACTGTTCAGAAGTTTTCCAGGAACAAGGTTGAAGCCTAGGCCCTTCTGCTTCGAAATATGTGACCATCCAATGCGCCACCCTGTTACAGGCTACGTACAATTTTGATTTGGACGCTAACTTCTATATTATTTAGTCTTTCTTGAGGTGGATCCTGTAGTGTAAATCTTTAGACTTAAGGCTTTAACTAGCCTTCCCCCATATGTCATTATAGAGCATATATCAAGCTTCACCATTAAGTAGTAATGAATTAAATATTTATGTAATTTAACTGTTATCAATTGCGTAGGCGGTGTCTATTTTAACGTTTTAACTTCGATTTGAATCATTGTTACCACAATGATTGTTTAATTACAAATTTGTTCTATTCAATGACATTTTCTAATAATCCATGGTGCCTGTTATACAAAAACAGATTTTGGAGGATAATTAGAACTTCAGGCAAAATAAGATGTAACATAATATAGGCATGAATGAAAGGCTGTCTGCTACACAAGTTAGTATATCTGAAAATTATGTTTAGTGTCGGCAAGATAACGTTATGTAGAAAGTTGCAAGATCCAAAGCAGGCGTGCCCAAGTTCGAGCACCGTACGCCGAAAAATATTCTCTAGAGTTCTTAACGAGTTGTCAAAAAGAACGAAACCAAACTATTGGATTAATGGCCTTTCCTTAATTATAATATGCTTACTTTAACGGGATTGGCAATTATATCAACATCGCAATTATAATTTGTAAAATTTCAATCCTCACTCGCACAATCAATGTCTGTTTAAATAAGACATTTATCTTAAAACATTTTGTAATTAACATTATATTGCCAACGGTTTTACTTTTATTCGAACTCCTGGTCAGACACAATCATTATCTTCCAAATAACTTTTGTGTCGTGCGATTTCATGTAAAAAATATGCATAAAATCTTCTTGAAAATTCATCCAGTACAATTTCTACTACTTTGAATGGCTAATTATTCAATTGAATACTTCTTTTAATTTTGAATTTTATATTTTCTACATTTAAAATCGCGAAAAATTGGCATTTCATAACTAGTGATTGAAGAATTGAAATTTCTATTCTATAAGGGTTATTTGACTTAAAAAATCAGGATTATTTCCAACTATTCGTGTTTCCTGTGATAGTCTCTTTCAAGATTACCTTCGGTTCCTATAAAATTAATAAATAATAAAAATAAATATGTAATCTAAGTTTCTAACATGCAGGGTTTATTTCATTGGCCTCCACACTGAAAATATTTGACGCCAAATAGTGTATTAAATAAAAGTTACAGAAATGGATAAAGATTTTTCTATAAAAAGAAATCTAATCTGTTTTAAATTTAATTTAGGAACGTAAAATATGTTGATGAAATATAAAAATTAACGAATGCCATTAGATAATGTATTCTCACATGGCTTCCTTCTAGATATTTTTCACATCATTAAAGAACGTAATCATGCTTTTCGGTGCACATTGGACAGGTACATTATTGTACAACGAAACCGTATCTAAACATTCTAATCTATGAACCTTTTCTGGATTAGAATTTGTAATATTTTGAATTCATTTAAAAAAAAATTAATTAATGAGTGCAGAAATTTCTTTGGTATAATTACGTTTAAGTAAATACAGGTGATGTGAATAAAATATATTTAAAACAGGATGTTAAATAATGAATCTAGTTAGGTGATAACAGAATAATTAAATTATTAAGTATAATTTCACTCGATTTTTACTGCAATTAGAACAATAAGGATCCAGATGTAAGCTCTTAGCATAGAAATTAGGATAATATATAGTTAGGAGTTCACTAAATGCTCAATTTTCTTTGAATAATTATGTGAAGATGCAGTTGATGTGATGTTTTTAACAAATGTGACTACGTGATAAAATAATGGCGTCTTAAATTGATGATCTAACGACAGGCATGAAATATCTTTAGAAGCACTTAAACTCAGTAAAAATGTCAAAATTTATTTTAAATAATTTTTTCTGTATCGTTTTATTCTCAAGAACACTAAATTGCCAGAAATGTGTCAACAAATGTAAAAAATCAAGCATTATACAAATCGGAAACTTTCCGAAAGTAACTAGATTATTTTCGTAATAACCTTAATTAACCAGGTGGCATACAACTTTACCAAAATCTGGACCTTAGAGAATATAAGTCATTTCAACCATGGTTGATAGAGATTTTTAAAAATAAACTAAGCTATTATCGCTCACAAGCTGACTATTCATGACTAATATACATTTTTGAATAAACTAAAGGAACTACCCGTTTTTATTATGACTAAATAGGTATGTTTACGTTGAGAAAGCTATCTTACATTTCGGAGTTTAAATTTCAATTACACCTCACCTTCCTTGACCGTTTTTAATACGGTTTCAATCAGTAGTGTTTTCAATCAATTATTTTTAATGTCTGGGACAAATTACCTCGGTGTTAACAACAACCGCTTATTATGAAAGTTGTTGAACATAAAATTTAATTTCCCCTAATTTAAGATGTGCACTCTAGTCGTTTACAGTGGCTTGTGCTGCAAAAAATCGTCTGAGCCAGCGTTCTTTCAATTAGCTGATTTTTTATCCGTTTTGGTCTGATTCATATATCCAAACTGAACAAATTCAGAATTACTATTTAACAATTGATAGTTTATAAGCCACCTGGTTACGCTCTGCAGAATGTTGAACCAATAATTGGAGATGAAAAAAATTATTTCCTTCTGCATTTGTCCTTTAAATTTATTATCTTGATCGAAGCTGCAATCTTCAGTTAATAATTTACTCATAACCTAACGAATCTATCAATCAGTAAATCTGACCTTCAACAGTAAATGGTCGAACACTAAACTTATTAGTTATCATATCGAGAGTTATTTCTGCTTCAACTTTACTGCCTCACCTATTACGGCAGTCTGACAACTTTTTAATTGGAGTGACTTCAATGGTTGCATTAAGCAATAATAAATATGCAAGTTTCATATCCTGTCTCCCCGCTCACTGTCGTCAAAGAATGTGCTGGCATCCGATACGTTCGGGCTGTTGTTTATAACATTTCATCAAGTAAACCTGCTTAAGTCTATAAGAAAAAGTCTTCTTGTCCTAGCAACCCACAAATTTTTTATCAGTGTTGAACTAGGGACTTTTAACTGTCGGTCTCCTCTGGTCTCGTCAGAGTAGGTCAAAATATGGCGCCAAAGCATATAGAGACATAGGGTATATGATACTTTTTCAGTCATTAAGCCGTCGTTCCCTACCCAATCTAATAACATGGCTATTTTGTATGGTTTGGGCCATTCGAATAAAAAACATTCTACTGTTTTGTATATACTTCGATATACGGCATTGCTTGCCATTTTTTTGTTAAGCTCATTATATTATGAAGGGTCGCCTTTCTCATTCCGTCCTCAATACGTTTCCAACTTATATACTCCCTGATATGGAGGAACTTTATTCTCTGACTGGAAGGAAAATGGTGCATATATTAGTCATCAGTGCGACAAAATGTAACAGCCCAGTTATTGAACTCAGTATGGTTTTAAAGTTGCTACTACCCTTCCAAATGGACGTTGCAAGTAGCTTCTATTATTATCAATCTGTTTGTTCCTTCGTCCAGTTGTCAAAACACTTATTATCCCCAACTCCCGAGTAAGAATTTCTTTAGAGAATTTGAAATTGACTACGAGATTTCATTGTTAATCAACAAGAGCTCGATTAACCTTAAGTTATCAAGCTTGTCCTCCGATCAGATTTTATACTCTTTGGTCGCTAAATATTACAGACCTAATCATTCCTAATCGAATATCTTTAAAGCAATTCTGCTAAACTGCTGGTCTCTATATCAAAAAATCTATCAACTACAGGAAATTCTTTACTTCGAGAAAGCTTGACATAAAATATATCGATGATTTCGTTCTCAACAATGATTATTCTTTCCTTCAAAATGTCAGCTGTTTGTTGTGTTGGCGTGTTACCTGCTTATCGCCAGTCCTTTGACTTGCCCAAGCGCCTGGCAAGATTCAAATCTTTGGGACATGAACTGTAAGGCTTTTGGACTTCGATACTGAAACAGTGTCTCTAATTTTGTCTTGTTTACTGGATTCAAAGTATTTCAATTTACAAGGAAGCCTCCATAGTTTAGCTTTTATCGAACTTCTTTACAGATCCCTCCGACGACTAAAATATTCTGGAAGACTCCTTCCTTCCTACCTCCAACTTGAGTGATCTAGCTTCACAAAAGCACCCATTACTATGGTTCTTTATTACAATCTTTTTACAACAGTTCGCGAATATAGAAGCACCCAACTTGGCTTTATCCTTTTCATCAAAGAAGTTATTTATTTACCACACCGTGAGATATTCCCCAACCTTGATCACTGCCAAATATCCACTCGGCTTCTAGGTAGTCCTAAAAAACTAGCATATGTTTCATTTATTGCGTTGCATTTAGTGTACTCTGCGATGCAAAACATGGACGGAGATACTTACACCCGACGGAATATCCTCCTGTTTCTCCCGGATTTATTTGGCATTAATTTTACGCTTAAGTTGTCAACTCTATTCGACACGTCACAACTCCAGACAAGCAAAAAACTCTTTCTAATTTACGCGAGAATCTTGACTGTTATTCTAGGTTACGCACGTTTTCAAAACTTTGCGTTTCTTTACTAAGACTTATTTCACTTAAGATGAAAAATCATGTGCTAAACTTCGACAACCGTGTTTGCTCTGCACCGAATTCTATTTTGAATTTCGAAATTATCAAGAACCAAATTTTTCACAAGTATAATAAATAGAAAATAAGCATCACTGGCTCGATTGTCAACAACTTTGAACATACATCCTTTTGATTGCTACTGCATACCTCACATCGCCTGTGGCAGTTAGAGACTGTAATATCAGGTGTCTGCAAAAAGTTAACGTATCAACGGCAATGGTCGTTCAAGCTTTTAAAGACACTTAATCCAAACACAAATTAGATTATTATTATTATATTATCTGTTTTCGCATAATTGCTCTCTTTGTTTGAAACATTTTGCTGCGTTTGCTAAAATATTTAACATGAATCCATGAATTATTATTCTATATTTGGAATAGATCAAGTGCAGGATGTCGTCTATTCCAAAAAGCGCCATTTAGTCGATATCCTCTTCCTATGACCTCTGCCCAATCTCAATTCTCATGGTGATCATTAATGCTCTTGACAGAATCGTTTATAACAAAAATAATCCCATTAATTTGTTCAAGAACTAGTTTCTTGGTTTTGGACGTTCTACATCGGTTTGTCAATGGAAGCTCTTCCTCCACTAAAATAACTAGCATCCTTAATTGCCACTATCCCGTTCTTACTTAAGAAGACATCTACACACTCTTATCTCCGTCGGTTGAATCAGCCTCGACATGAAATAAAATCTGCGGCCTTTAATTTAAGCTTAATGGTTGCTGTTACCGAAATCGATCAATGTTTCCAAGAAACTTAAAAATCCCATTCAATATTAACCCCCTATCCGTTTCGTTTTTTTTACATCGATTGGTAGTTGGCTCAAAAAATCTAACCTTGCTTTTGCACAGATTCAGGTTGTAGATAACAAATTCAAGCTATTTAATTATGCCAACGACACGGGGCTTGCTTTTAGCATCCACGCCTCGTCGGTTTCCTTGCATCTTCAATAGCGTAGCTGCTATCTTTACTGCATGCTCAAATGATCGAGACTAGCCTCAAATTCAACCCGGTTAAAGTTTGCTTAATAATGTTTGTACAACACTTTGTTATTCCTTCGACTTTTACCAACTTTTACTTAGCTATCACATTCACTGCACATTAACCAAGTCAAATATAAAGTCATTAAATGGGCCTGTTTTAAAAAAAATATATATTTCATGACCCTGAAACCTTTCCTGTGACTTGAAGTATTAAACACCTACGTCCTGCCTCTCATATTCTCCGCCAGTGAATATTATTACTTCATCATATTTACTTCCTATCTTGCTCTGAAGCAGATTGGCTCCCGAATCCTGAAACATATCGTTCCTCTTTGTAAGATGATTTCCTCTTTGAAAATCTCCCTCTGTTTTGGGTTTGTTATCAGACGGAAATTATCTCCTTTGTATATAATTTATTAACGTGCCTGACATTTACGAATATCCCATGTTCTTTATAACCTTTATGCTAATTAGGATTGTAAATCCTCAAATCAATCCCGTTATACCCAAAATATTTTTAATAAAGTCTACATTTTTGCATTGGCCCAAGCGTTTCAACACACTGAGTTTAAGAAGGTGGTTAATCTAAATATCCTTCTTAATTTCCTCACTGTTGACACTGATAGGAGGAGTAGCTTATAACCTTCGCACTCGTAACAACCTTGGTCGTTGCTTTTTTATTTTGCTAATATTTGCACTGGTTCTCTGATGATGCATTAGTAAGGGGCAAAAATTATCTAGATTTTGCTCTGCAGCACTTGATCCATTGGCATGTCAATTAATCCTATCACACTGTAACACTGCCTCATTTTTTCTGCTTTTTAACTGAAGTCCAACTAGATTTCCAATGTTCCAACAGGTCCTGAAAAGAATATGATGACGAGATAATGCCGTTCGCCATTATGTTGCCAATTTCGCATAGGAGTGTTGCAGAATACTCACTGTAAAATTCTTTGAATCCCATGGAGCAAACTAGTATCCAGATTACCTTCCAATCGATTTTGTCCTTGTTATTAGGATCTTTATATATTAACACGATATACAGTTTGAAATGGCTAAAAGCCGTTTTTCTTGGCTTGTACCAGTTACAACGTATTCGTTATTGATGTAAAATAGTCGCTCTCTCTCTCTTTCTCATGGAAAATACTTCGTTTGATTATATATATATATATATATATATATATATATATATATATATATATATATGAGTTATAGGCCAGAATGTCTTTGCTGCCAAATAAATGTTCATTAGTATTTTTATAATTATTATGATGAATACTGAAAATATTATTTTTGTATATCATTATCCGTTAATAAGAGCATATAAACTTAAAAATAACATGTTTCAACACAGAATAACAAAAACTGACATGAGTTATTAAAATAATCTGCCGTAGATAATTTTAAAGAGTAATGTTTTGCAATTTTGAATAATTTGTAAGACAAAAACATTAAATAAATAAATTGTTGAATCCAGAATGCATTTACTGGCGTAAATAAAATTCTTCTATTAGGAAAGTAGCAACGCAAATCGCATTCCATCATAATTTCACTTAAGCTCATACGAGTCATCATAAAAAAATATTGACAGATTTAGCATAATACAATTGGAGTCACATAAGATTGATGACTTAGTCAGATTTGAGTCGAAAACAATTAATTATAATGTTACCAATGCGCCTGTCAAACAACGAATATGAAAATGAAAATTTCTACGCGAAAGAGTATAAAATATGAAGCTGATAATTGTTTGTGTTAGCTATTGGGGACCTCCGAATAAAGAAAGAAATAGTAAGATCTAAATTTTTCCACATCAAAAGAACAGAGATAAAAAATGTCCAGACAAACTAAGTTATTTGCGAAAGCACTTTCAAAATAAGCGTTTATCACTAGCGCTAATATTTTGGCATTTAAAGAATATTAAGTGGCTTTCTTTTCTATCTATTTAGTCCATAGGATTTAAAATCACAGTTAATTGTAATAAATTCTAAAACTTAAATAAAATAAAATTTTTAATCTTGTTGCCTTTTGTAAACAGCGAAAATACAAAAAACTCGTAAGTTGGAATTTTGTAAACTCAGTGTGTTTTATGTGTGCCAACAAGTGTATCTGAGAGTTTTAGTTGACAAGGTTTGATTAAATATGAAATCAGAAGCATAAGTGATAACTATTTTTTCTTAATTAAACTAACGCATTTTCTGAGGTGTATACTAATTAAACTTTTGTCTGACACGCGCGAAATCTGATTATTATATTTCGATTTTAAATATAGTATAAAAATTTATAATTTATGTACCACAACATCAGCACTTAATTACGGTTAGATAATATTGACATTCATTTTCTTTCAATTGAATAGAAAGAGGATTTATTTTATCTAAGTCCAATAAACTTTTAATACTGGCCAAAATACAAGCAAAAAACGGTGAGCAGAATCGGGCTTCTAAAGGTTGTGCCGGAGGTGACAAAAATGATTTTATTTAAGTTAGTTGAACTGAAGAACAAATAAACATATTCTTTTCATCGGTTCATAGACTTATCGAACTTACTATCCTAAGCACATACTGATGTGAGACGGCCTTCTTTAGTCACACCATGTTCTCAAACGGTATGTCCTTAATGAGGATCAGCCGCGAATCATGGAATCTTTATTTGTCAAATATCGACTATATCTGACTAGATTTACATTTGTAAAATTTATATGCATTCATGCCTAGAATGGTATTGTCAGAAAAGGAATAAAATATTGTATTCATTCATTAGGCTGAATAGGATGGTAATTTTAAAAATTTAAATTTCTGACTGGGAATAAAATATAACCCTGTTTAATTACACAAATCGTAAATTTTAACAAAACGAGCATAATTTGCCTGAATTAATTTTGTTATGACATTGCGTGATCATAATCAAAGTATTCCAAATTGGCTACCAATACAAAATAGCAATTTATTTATCACGATAGGAAATAGTTAATAGTAAAATTTTTTTTCTCGTTGCGATAATAGGAATGGAAGGTCAAAACAAGACTGTATATTCATAGGATAGCGAATTTGCAGTCTAATGCAACTGGTAAACGACAATAGAATTTTCTCATTTGAATTCATCAGACTTAATTCAATCTAGTCAACAGATTGTTTCATGTGTATCAATGAACGTTTTTGCTTCTAAGCGTAGACACTGATATGCACTATTTTTGATAATGGTTAATGCTATATATTTCATCTCTTTACACCGGAAAACATGTTACCGACCCTTTTGGTATCTATTTATAATCCGGATTATCTATGGCTTTTCGAAATGCGACTACTTCAGAATTGCTTTAAGCGTTCTACATCTATAAAGTGACATTATTTGCACGACAATCAGGCAAGGATCTCGACTATTTGTGCACTGCCCCGTATGTGCATTTTGCAGTCTGTAGCGTGTATGGTTTGTGAATTGCTTGTGTCCTAAAAAAATATGTACTTTAAAACCACACATACTTACTATAAATGTTATTTTCATACTGTATCGATCATGGTTACGGAAAATGTAAATGAAGCTTGTGCCAAATTATAAAAGACAGAACCATATGTGTGACTTGAAGTCTAAAAAAGTAAATATTTGAATGCTTTTGTCATAACACTCGAGTTTTTAATTGAAGAAAGCTTATTTAATTTCAAATTTCTTGTTATTTCGGCTATTAATTTTTTAATTTCTTGTTAAGTTCAAGATTCAATAAGCTAAAAATAAGCAACCAAACAACAGGATTGGTGTTTACTACACGATAATGCCCAAGATGGCTTAGATATGCGAATTACACTTCGACATACGTGACTGAAGATGCCGAAATAATTAATATGTTTTCTGATTGAATGTAATACACTTTTATGTATAATTCAGATGCAAGCACTATAAAGAAAATTATTTCATGAATTATTGATATTGAAGCAGGAAGATGATAGGTTGAAAGGCATATTCAATTAAGAACCCACGGTCAAAACACTAAATTTAATTTGAACAGCAACGATAAATATTCTCTAATAAATTTAAACAGGATATATCCTACCACATAAAGTAAATCGATTTTGAGAAATTTGATCGCGAAAGACTGACGTTGCGCAAAATATCACTATTAACATATGGTTAAACTGCAAGATTCATTAAGTTATATTTGTGACTAGAATGAAAATTGCAGGGCCGCTCTCAACCTATGGACATTATAATTTAGTCCCGTTTTGCGATAGAATGGGTCTTTCAAAAATAGACGAAAGATGGCTAGTCCGTTGGTAATTCGAAAGTGAAGATTGTCTTTATAACAAATCCTGTAATAAACGCAAATTTAAAAGATAAAAGCCATTCATGGTTCATTAGCTGTGGAGCGCGCAATGAAGTTAAAACCGGCCGGTTGCTTATTAGGCCAGTGTGAGAAAATTCGAAATTGCAAACACTTTGAAAATTAGTGCAATTTTCAATATAATTGAATACATTATTTACACAAATGATCATCTAAATCAAAAATATATTTCATTTGTTTTTTACATTATGAAGCTAATAATATATGCGTAATGCGGAAGCAGTCATTAGCGCGAGCAATTGAAAAGGGTTCGTTATCTAAGAAATACTGAATGTTTTATGCAAGCATGTTCTGTCTTTATATATGTGTGTTTTACACTTCAGATTTTTTATGTCAATTAATCTGCTATGCTAACCAAATTTACTAAAACAATTGATATATATTGAACTTTAGTTTAGTTGTGACGACAATATGGTCATTTGTATCTACGCTGCAAAAGTGTGCATGATTGCAAACACAATATTAAAATTGACTTTTACACTAGACAAAAAGCACGAACTATGAGAGGTATACTATGAAAATTCGTCCTTACTTTGAACTAATTTGTTCAACTACACCACTTGCCTAGATAAGACAGAGCTCATGTAATAGCTGGAGAGAATTCTATTTCGAGACTTTTGTTAACAACGCTGTAAAATTGGAAGTTAAACGTTCAATATAACTAATTCATTTGGATGTTTAAAAAGCTAATATAGGTGCTATATATTAAGTATGGAATTAATTCCATAACTGTCAAATTGCAGCACGAAAATCCAGTTAAACCTGAAAAAAATCGAAGTCTACGCTGCTTCTGATGAAATTAATTCATTAGAACGGTTTCGTCGGTATAGGAACATTTGTAACATTTGCCATTATTTACCGCGACTGCGGCTCGAATAAAGCTCAAATCAGAGTGAAGTTACTTGTGAGGCTCGCAAGCATGCATCTACAACATCCCTACCGCACATTAAACGCAATTTTCTGTTATATAACAGCTTATGTATTTAGTTGATCTTCATTTCAGGTGGGGCCTAGTCGACATCAGTTTAGCCTAAATATGCAGTCACCATCCGTGAGTAAAATCAAATAGTGATTTTGAATTAAAGTTTAATGTTATAAGCTTGACAGACATGTTGGCCATATAAACAAAACATTCCAAATGATAGCGTAGGCAATACATACATATATATATATATATATATATATATATATATATATATATATATATGTATTGGAGCGCTTATCCTCCAAAAGGAGTCAGCCGCAGTAAAGTAAAATAATTATATATATATATATATATATATATATATATATATATATATATATATATATATATAGGTGGGGCAGGAGGGTGTCTTTTTTCCGTATAAAATAAACAATGCCTCAGGTATAAAGGCATACGCCGGTATCGTATATCAGGTATAAAGGCATACTCCGGTATCGTATATTTATACCTTTGCCATAATTTACAGAATTTACTGTGAATGTGACACGAAGCTGGGTCAAGTTTATTCGGAGTCTGATTATCTATTAACTATTCAATCCACGTCGTATACAACGCACTCTTATAAATCATATAAAGACTTTTTTTAATCGTGATAGCCTTTCGCTTAGGTGGAACCAAATTGGAATCATTTGTTATTTGAATGCTTCTCAATTTAACTTTGATTACTAATTATAGACAAGTCACAATTCTGCTTGCACATGTTCTATAGATTTTAATTAATAACAGACAAGAAATATACTCAAAGTCCTGCCATTATATTTACAATAATATATATATATATATATATATATATATATATATATATATATATATATATATATATATATATACATATATATTATCCTGAATAAAAACCCATTATCCTGAATAAAAACTCAAGGGTAGATTTTTCATTATATTTACGATGCTAGTATAAATTCAACAAGGCATCATGTAGCAAAGACAATTTATCCAAAATACGAGGTTCGTCCTGATTGTAACCCATTCAATTACTTAAAGACTCTGATTTCGGAAGGGATCTGAACTGGGGCGTTAATGCTTTGAAGTTTGAATCTCTATTCCCTGCGTCACACTTACTCCAATCACAAGTAATTTGACAAAATTTACAAAATTTTATTTTCTAGTTAGCCTACAATTCAGATGGAATCTATTTGATATATATTAATTACTGAATTTCAAACCAGCAGCTATATATCTCTCTTTATGCTGAAAACAATATGCCACTTGGTAAGTTATATTGACTTTAATTTTAATGCCGTGTATTTGATTATATGGATTTAGTCTAAATTACCTTATACTTTGTGTTCGATAGCAAAGACAATTTATTGAGTAGACTCGTTTTGTCCTTATTGGGATCTAATCATGATCTCAACAGCACTTGCTGTGGACCACAATTGAACCGTGGCACATTTCTGTAGGAGTGTGGAATTCTATCCACTGTGTCAACCCAGCTGCATATCTCATGCAATTATATATTAACAATCTCTTAAAAAATATCTTTACACATTTATTTAATTTAGTCAATATATTATTTAATAAAATCCGAAAATGGAATATTGTCTGATTTATACAGACAGAACGAGGGCGGCTAGCTTGATCTTCACATCTTACTAGATTAAAAGTAAGCGCCAGTTCATCAAAGACGAACCATAAACATGAGATATTATATGACTTACAACTTGATGTTGTATGCATCAGTGGTGGCGCAGTTTACGAGGTACTAGAATACAAAGAAAATTTGACCCGGTTCGAACCACTTTCGTATTAATTCTGGAAATTACTAGAGCAAGTTATATATATATATATATATATATATATATATATATATATATATATATATATATATATATATATATATAAACTCAGCCGTTATATTTCCGTTCAATGTCGAGTCCCCAAGTGGTACGTTGTTTGTTTTATAATGAAAAGTTGGACGTGGCTATTCAGAACTTAACGTTTTTGAATACTTCAAGCGAAGACGAGCTAAAAACATAAGTTGGTCTGCAAATCAAAATTGCTTATTATATCCGGCTTGGGTAATGCTGTGTATTAATTCCTACGTTCCGGTCTGCGTACAGTCTGCTCAAAGTCCAGATATTCCTTGAGGAGATTCCAGTAAGCCCGAAACCAGTGAGTCGATTAACTGCTATTCCTAATCTGTTGAACAGTACAATTTATTAAAAGAAAAACTTCTCTTTGATGTCTATTCCGCATAGGTAACACACGTGGTATTGTGTTTGTCGGAGGTGATATAGCAGATTCCAAATAGATATCAAATAAAAAAAATATAATCAAAATCGTATGTTGTAATATGAATAAAAACGCACATATTATGCGTCTTTAGTAGCGTAGAGATAGATTCACAGTCTCCGAAAAAAAATGTCCCTGTTCGAGCCCGCTGCTAATTTTGAACAGTATTCGGGTCGTTCCTGATAAGGCTGAATTTAGTCTACTGGATGGTGACTATACTTAGTTAGCTGATGCAAACTTAAGAATTATACTATATAAAAAAAAAATATATATATATATATATATATATATATATATATAAATTACCACCCCATAATCAAATGAGAGCCCGGAATGTATATAAATGAAAGATTGTAAAGTGAAGTTTAGTTATCAGGAAATAAATGGCCATTATCCAATAATGACCAGATCTCGGACATCATTTTGCAATACATCGAAAAGACCTTTACATGCAAACATGCACAAACACAGACACAAACACATACACACTTAACAATCAGGCAAAACTAGAAATAATAGTAAAACCGAGTCAGATCTGTTGCCACCCACATAATCAAATGAAAGCCCAGAATGTATATAAATGAAAAAAAAAATATATAAATATATGTCTATATATGTATATATATAACATAAGGCAGTATCCCGAGCATAAAATGAATAAAATAGATAATGTCAATAAATAATTTTATCTTCAGTAGAGGCCAGAATTGCCCTGACGAGCAATGTTGCCGGCCATCATTCGGGTAAGAATCGTGGAAATTACCGACCACACTACCAAAATTATTATAATCATGAAATTATAAGAGGTTTTAACTTCATTGCATCATATAGACTACTTTCGCTCTCACTTTTATGCAATAAGTAGGGGATGGAATTGGCAAAATAGAGATTGGGCTCGGGAATATTTACGTGCATAAAATCATTAGTTGATAGATGATTGAAATTTTATACCATTTGGAACGGCATAAGTATAAAAGATTTTGTTGTGTTTTATATTTAGATAATTTGATCGGTTGCCTAATTACGTTAATTTTGATATAATGCAAATTTTTTAAGTGACTTCGACAAAAACCTAAGTAGTTTTTATTGTTTAACCTAGGCGCAAAATTTAAATACACCACGTTGTGCAGTAAAGTATATAAGCGTAAAAGTGTTATAGAATCTTTATTGAATACAGCTCTACTTTTACGTTGAGTAAACATTTTTTTAAATGCACTCACGATGACCAATTAGCCCTATAGCACACTTTTGTAATTGAGTGGAAAAGAATGATTTGATTGGAAAACATTTCCGATTACATAAGCTTATCTTCAGCAAGGTAGCCAATACAGAAACAATATAGCTAACTGAATAATTAAAATGAATTACACTTTTATTACTAATGGAGGATGGCGTAATAATGAAAACGTGACGTCATAACAGTTAGGCAAAGTGTACTTCATTTTGCTCACATAATTAAATTTGATTCCAAAAATGCATTAATTCATTATTCAATAGCCTAATATGGTATTCTGATCTAAATGGAATTCAACTCTATAAATGTGAAAATTCTAAATATATATATATATATATATATATATATATATATATATATATATATATATTGTCAACAGCATTTAAATTTACCTCACCAACATATTGGATTCCAGTTAGAAATTGTCTTTTTTATTGTTCAATATTAATGACAATTATCGTACAAAAATATATATTCATCTCAATAGGCATTTGAGCTTCCAATTAATTCGTAATTTCTTCATGTAACGAGGTTTCACTGCATTTAGCAGCGTTACCAATTTAGCAGATGGGTAATTGGCACGTGCTACCAAAATATTTGTACTCGAATTAACCGCAAATTTTCTGTTGTACTCGAAAAAATTCCGTATTTTAACACGTTTTATAAGAAAGAATTTTATAATCTATGTTCTGCCGCAGAATTTTGAAATTTGGACGAACATCCAAATCGCTAAAGCGAGATCACTTCCAGAGCTTGTTTTGGTGGACACATGTGCTATTATTTCTTAAATCGGGGTAATAAATAAATATTTATAATAGAGAAAATATAATTAATAAAAAATGGTAAAAATCAAGTATACATTTGGTGAGTATTTTGATAAACCTGTAAACAAATTAAAATTGAGTCGTCTATGCAGTTACAAAAAATAAGTGGATTTCTTCAAAGTTACTTTAGATTTTATTAATTTTAAATTATATTTCTATACGCTTTGTTAGATTAACTATCTGTATACTTAGAAAGTATACTTATATTGCGTGTAATGTTTTCTTGTTAAATAATACATGAATTCTTAATAAAGTCAAAAAAAACTTGAATAAACACGTAGAAAGATTAAAGCGAAAAATGAGGAAAACCGTAATCATGTTCTATTTTCAGACAATTCATAAGGCATGGAATATGCAAGCACATGTTTCTATATACAAAAATGTGTGGGCGTTTCATTTTAGTTTTTCAGAAAATGTCAAATTTTATACGACAGACATACAACCATCTAAGTGGAAAAAAGAATTTATAGAATGTTGATATCTGAATTTGTTTTGATTGTTAGAAAATAGAATTTTACGATAGAAACTTTGATTGTGTTTATACATTATGTAAATATATAAAGCATTATTTTATACTGATCCAGCTTTATCTATTTTAAACATACAATAATTTAATAGACTTTTAATATAAAGTGAATTAATAAGTTATTGATGAATATATATATATATATATATATATATATATATGGCACCAGCCATGCAAAGCGCAACATAAAACGTATAAAAATCTTGTTATCAAGATTTTCCTATAGGAATAAATTTTAAAAGTACGATGTAATACGATGCTGATGAATTTAATCTATGGTTTTGCGCAATCATTTTCGGCATCCTATGTTATATCGAGATTTGCAATGTATAAGTCTAAATTGAAATAGTATCAACAAAAATAATTCTTAAAGAATGGCGTTGCAATTTACCTAGAATATTAAATAAAATATATAATAATCTACTTGTTTGAAACGCGTGAATTTTGTTTTTATAATGTAAACAAAGCATAAAAATTTATAATGTATTCATGCAAACATTAGTAATAAATCGCAGAATTTAAATATAAGCAATATCGTCTTTATATTTAATAAAAAGAGCGATTTATAATAGCCAAAATAAAAGCAACTGACAATGAGCAGGTTTAGGCTATCAATGATTGCGCGAGTAGTGACAAAATTATCTGAGTCAAGTAAGTGTAATTTAAAAATAACACCAACAAATTATTATTTTCACCAATATCAAAACTTAGCCTGCCGTCCTGTGTAGTTACCATTTTAGCAAATACGGTAAAACGCTAATGAGCGTCAATGCTCCAAGAAGTATTATATACAGGACTTCACTAGTTTGTCAACCTACCTTTACTATCCATTGATGAATAAAACATTATCATACCGTTGGTGTTGCCATAAATGGCTAAATGGATTAAAACTAATTTTCACTTAGATTTCTGACATGGAGTTAAAATAAAGCTTGTTTACTTTACAAATAGCAAAACAAAACAAAGCCACCGTTAGCTTTAAGAATAATACATACTATACTTTCTGACATCGTTAATTAGAAATTAACAAATGGAGTTTGGAAATACTTCTTGGTAAATTTGTCTGTTGAGTGATTATGTTGAATATGAAAGTTGTGAACGAGACAATGCGTTTATTGGACGATACGTTTGCCCTGATGAACTACACGTGGAAAACTTTGAACTGCAGCTTGTTCAAATTCATAAAACATGTTTTAGTCTAGTATAGAGTTTAAATCACCTAGCACATACATAAAAGACGATTTTTGGTTCCACCGATTTATTGACCATGTATAGTCGTTGGTTCCACTATGTGAATTGGTTTCGAAATATCACTGGTATTGCGGTGCAATACAGATTTTTACCGCTGAACAATTTATTCAATAAGAAAATATTAAATGTTATATGCTGAGCGTGGCAAATTTCCTTTGTATATGAGAGGAAATTAGGACGTGTCTTGACATACATTGTTATGTCAAAATTCGAGAGTTAGGCTAGCCGACTGACTTGAATACTTTTGGGTAACATTCAAATGTCAGAAATGAATATCAGTCGCTTGTGATTTCTACAAATATTAATATTGTAATATGGAAAAACTATTGCTGCAATATTTCTATACACCAGAAAAACATTCTTTCCTTTTAAAATTGGTTCTAATTCAAATAATAGTCTATGAATTAAAATGGATTTCCATTTGTGAAGTATTTTCTCTTCTGAAATTTAGAATGAATACTTATATTTGAAAATTAATACTTTTTTTAAATTATAGGATTCAATATAAAATAAAAACTACTAGCGAGATTTTTGCACTAACCACTAAGCGACCCTGCCGCAATTTTCAACCACTGCGGTCATGGTGGTCTATCATATTTTAAAAAATTATTAAAATAAAATCACACAAAATATATAAAAATATTAGATAAAATGGCAATGGAAGAACCTGATTTAATGAGAGAGCTAGTGCTGTAAATTTGTCGTACCAAGCAGCGAGTACCATGTAGCGGTAATTTGATCGCTTTGATTAAGCAAGACAGTCGACCCTGCCTAATTGCACAAATACAAATGGACTTAAGATTGCCTAACATTTGTCTAATTTGCTTATGTAGGAAAGTTTTATAGGTGAATATATAATATTATGCACTCGAAAGAAATTGGAAAGGTATGGCGTTATTAACATGTGTATAGTATAGCTCACGCTTTTGCTTATATATTTCTACTGTATATATATATATATATATATATATATATATATATATATATATATATATATATATGTTAGGGTTGTAATGCAGACATGCATATATCTGCACATTTGAATATATATGCTTATATGTGGTTGTAGATGTATATGCATATCCGCACATCACAGTATTGGATAGGTTGAAAGTTAGTAATTGACCGGTTGTGTGCGATAGGAAAAATTGAAATTTTTAAATATTTCCGCAATTACATTAGCATTTGCGATAAAGATATGTGTGTATATATAAATAAATAAATAAATATATATATATATATATATATATATATATATATATGCGTGTGTTTGTTTTCTTATATTGGATTTGGCCAGTTGTTATCAAAGGCCTTAGATTCAATTTTATCCTACATTTCTACGATTACCTTTAATGGCTGTTATTAGGAATGTTTCATAAATAAACTAAAATATATCAATTTACAACGAGAACATCACAATTGACACACTTTTTATATCAAATTGAACTTTGCGACACGAACTGCCTTAGGATGTTGCGGGAAATGAAATCCTAGAATATCGACCAAATCGATATAACAGCATTATCTGGTGAGCTTCAGGCATAAACGGAGTGAAGATGTGGTGTTACAAAAATAAAGGGATCTATTGTATAAAGATGGATTCTAAGTTAAATTGGGCGGAGGGTCTTGTGCACCTTGAAATTTGGGTCACGGTGCGATGAACGGATCTATTTGTTTAAATATTCGCCAACGACCCTTGTTAGAGAAACATCGCAAATCCGCATGTGCTAATATAATTGCGCAAAATTTTTAATAATTTTCATGAAGCTAGCAAAATAAATGAAAAAAATTGCCAGGCACCTGCAAGCATATGGCTTAAATGCTTTTTGGACTTAAACTTCATTTAGTTTGACATTTAATCACTAATTTAGCGAGGCAGTACGTTATTATATATGGATATCGAGTAGCTTAAAATTTGTTCACATCCGTCAGATGCTGCCGTATTATTTCTAATCAATAAAGTAAAATCAGAGGTGGCACATGACATTTTGAGGTGCAAGTAAAGAACGGGCGTTCTCTTGAATTTTGATGACAGATTTTGTCAACATTTACTTTAAAAATAATGGTATCATTTTTTTAACTTCGGAAGGATTGTCTATTTGCTCTTTATTTGAAGTAATAACGCTTAAATTAATGAAAAACAAAATTGATGGCAGTTCGCGCTATTAATAATTTATCGTCATTCTTAAAAAGGATTGGCAAAAAATCAATGAGATGTTCAGCGTTAAGGCAAAATAATTATTGATTGAACACAATTATTCTAAAAATGACGGAATTTCTAGAATGGAGCATAAAATTTCGGTGTGCTGCTGACATGCATGTGTAGAGGCTGTGGCTTGCGACTAAGATAATTATTTTTAATTCATTGTACCCTTCCTATGTGCAAAAACAAAATGAAATGTTATCAGTTATAAGAAACATTTCTTTCTCAATATCTCCTCAAGTAACTACTAATGAACATATCTTTATATATAAATTGGAAAGCGAAATAAGATAGAAATATGTAAACATAGAGAGAGAGAGAGAGTGAAAAAACGGAAACCAATCAATTGCGTGCGTCACATCCAGTTCAAGCTCAATGCCTGAACATGCTTCTTCTGCTTGCATAAATACGGCTGCAATTTGTTTATCCATAAGGCTTCGTACGTGGCTAGCTCCATTTTGTTATTGCATTTAGTAATTATTTTGAATGCTACGTCTCGAGAACAGCAGCAAAACTACGAGTGTTATTTAGGGTAACACACTTACCTTTACCAGCAATCAAAGAGAAACATCCGTTAATATCGATATCAAATATTATTTACCAATATACATGCGCAAGTTGTCGATCAACTTAGGTAGGCCGATCGACCAGACGGTAAATTACTCGAATAAGAGAACATTGCAACTTAAAGGCCTGTTTTAAATCAAATGGTGAACACACGTCTGCTATTGCGCAACACATCATCGAAACATCGCACGTATGCTCTCCAGACGTAGCATTCAAAGTAATTACTAAATGCAAAAACAAAAGGGAGCTAGCCACATACGAAGCCTTATGGATAAACAAATTGCAGACGGATTTATGTAAGCAGAAGAAGCACGTACAAGCATTGAGCTTGAACTGGATGTGACGCACGCAATTTGATTGGTTTCTATTTTTCACACTCTCTTTGTTCACATATTTCTATCTTGTTTTTCTTTCCAATTTATATATAAAGATATGTTCATGAGTAGATATTTGAGAAGACCATGAGAAAGAAAATTTTCTTATATCTGATAAAATTTCTTTTTGTTTTTGCACACAAAAAGGGTACAATGAATTTTATTAAAGATCGCATTTCAAAAGAGTATTTTTAATTCCTTTTCCAAAGGCCGAAGCAGAAGTTACATTTTTTATATCACAAATAAACTTTATTATAAGGTAATATTTTACCGAATGTACAGGAATGTCTATTTCCTCAGAAATTTTATTCACAAACAACTTCAAAATTTGGACGTGCTATATCAAAACGATTTATTACGGCTGAGTAAATTTAAATTAATTACTAAGTTTTCATGATCCAGGGAACAATTCTACAACGTCCCTTTATATTTCAGGCGACTGAGCTTGTCCGGTGTATAACGAAATTTCATCTCCATAGAAAATTTTTAATTGCAATAATGAATTAGAAACTGCAAACACAGTAACAAATTATTTCAAATTGATCCAGAGGAATAATCGTCAGGTATAATCCAATGTGCGCATTCGTTTTGTGCTTACTGACGACTCTTCAATTGGAACCGGTATTACGCCCTATGTCCACTGTAAATTTGATCAATATATGTGTCAAATGTATACGGTACATTTAATACCAAATATATAGAAGTTATAGTTCCTACCACCGGCTCCAAACAAAGAATCGCTAGTACACAAAAACGTTTGTGAACATGAGATTATACCTTTGGTTCAGGATGATTTTGGATATCCATCTGGTTCTATTCGAACTAATTTGTTACTAGGTATGCAATAATTAATACAAAATTGCATATAAATTACCTATACATATTTGTTTACACCTGAGCTCAGTCAGACTTTATCTCGGATAATTAATTGGGAGTTAATGCAAAGATGAAAAAAATGTTCTGAGGCGGCATTCAGAACTCAGAAAAGACAAAGCCGTAGTAAATTAAATAAATAGTGCCATGATATATATATATATATATATATATAGTGTGTGTATTTCAATATTGAAAACATGGACAACAGAAATACAACCATATTAAGTGTTATAAATATGAATGCAGTAATAAATCTCAAACAGAATAAAGCTAGTGATCATATTTTGAAAAGGTAGAATCTCAATTTATATCGTCATGTGCAATTTCTTTTGTGATACAAATAATGATGAGGTTGTGCCTCTTGCTCTAAATAAGTTCATAATCCAATAAATCGACAGTTTTTCACTGCAACAATCATGGTAGTATTATTTAAATCAAGTTTGCGAGCTTGAAGTAAACACCAATCCCGTTGTATTTAACCAGTCGTCGAACAACATAACAAAGCTACCGCCAGCCGCAACGCACTGACGCTGGCGGTTTTGTTATGTTGTTCGACGACTGGTGCTTACTTGGGTTTACTTCAAGCTCGCAAACTTGATTTAAATAATTGTTACCACCACCCGCGCAATAAATTATTGTTAAATCATGGTAGAAGTTCGACACCATTTCTTTACTGGTTAATGACCATGATTTGTAAACAAGAAAGATCCAGTTGAAATTCTACATGATTGTGGAAACCTCGTTTTGTTTATCCGTCTTTTTGTCCCGTATATATGGTGTATTTGTACGTTGAATTTTTTAGTAAACTAGTTAGATTGTCCAATTGAATTTCGGATCTTAGAAAATAAGAGTCAGTGGATCACTTTTGCCTAATGAGCATAGTCGTTAAATTATTAATATTGGCTAGATCATGTTTTTCGTACGCCAACAGACCTATTTCTAAGATGAATAATATCCTTCCGGACAATGTCATAATAGCTCATGAAAGATGTCAGATATTATCATAGAAATGTAATTTAGAGAAACTACTATAGATCGGAGAAGAATGGAATCAGTATTTCATCAGGATGCCGTCCAAATTCTCATCATTATATTTGATTGGAAACTCTTGTGAGGAGGCACCATATCGAATTTAGTTGCCATCCTGTATTGTATTTCAAAGATCGTAAAATTGTTAATTTTATAGCCTTTTTCAGCTTACTTAACGTCAAAGCTTGCGTTTGTACTGAAATCGTGACTTTGACCTGCTGTATTGCTGTTATCAACATACAGTCGATTTTACTTTGTCCAGGTTAATTATTGCTTAATGATCTAGGTGATCTAAAATCGAAGAATTTTCTAGAAAGACAAACTATAAAGACCAGATCCGACATTTATAAAGGATTAATACTTGTCGCCTTCACAGGTGTTCTGTTGACATAATTTTTTTATTTCATTATTACTATTACTATATTAATAATAAAAGTAAATATAATAATAACTTTATTAAACTAACAGTAATAATTATAGGAATAATACCACCACTATCAATAATAACGCTAATAATACTTCTACTACAATGAGAACAACAACACCAAGTACTATTAATAAAAATTATAAGCGTTTTTATCTGCCCTTTCTTCCTAAATTCCCATTAACACAATGATATTTTGACGCATACCTAGACAGGCTGTATTTTTCTTTAAAAGAATTTCGCGAAACTGGTATACGCACCAATTCCAATGTACATAACCAGTGGCACGTTATAGCAAAAGTAACACCAGTCAAACGCACTAACTAAATTAAACCTTTCATTATCATGATCAGGGCCAACGATAAACTAATTTAGGCGAAACACACCACAATACATAAACAATGAATGCGAAATAAGTTGAGCACCTAGAAATTCTATCAGCCTCGTAAGCATAAAATTTCACTAGAATTTTCTTGTCTACAAAGTCTATTCCTTCTGAATTTTAAAACTTTACAGCCTGCGGCACATACATAAGTCGCGCAGTGGAACAATCATTTATTGCGCGATTTGTGACGAAAGTTGCATAAATTGTGTTTGCGTGCTTGAAAAAAATATGTATGCCATTTATTACCCAGTCGTACAACAATGCGAAGCTAATGCCAGCCACTATAACTGACCTGTTTGGACTTACATGATCATTTTCAGAACACGACGACAAACGATCTAGTTAGGACCACACTGCGATGCATATATGCTGAAGAAATAACCGAAGTATGCTATTCTGACTTTTGGTAGTCCCGAAAACATTATTAGAAATTAGATTTTGGCAGTATAATTTCAAATAAGTCACGAACAAAAATATTAAGTAGATTTTGTTAAAGAGATAAATAAAGAAATTTAAAAAATCATTAATTGCGCGTGTCGAGACAATAATTAATTTAATCAAGTATGCGAGTAGTGCGAAATATAAACGTTACCATATTCAACCAGTGCCACAATTAAGCGAATATTTCGCAATTTGCAGCTACTGCCACGTTTCGTACATACATAATTGGCATAAATGCATCTCGGCAGTCTAATAGGCCTGGAGCAAACGGAAAGTTATGCGCGCCAATTACTTTACCTTGACTGGCGTATGATTTACGCGATTGGAAATAACAGCTGTACGATTTTGTTGCTGAATTGCACAGGCAGAATACTGCGTGGTTCCATTTGTGCTCTCTTTGCTAATAAATTATTGTAATACACATTCATCTATTGGGAAGGATCTCCAACTAGCTTCAGGTAATTGACTTGGATATTTGTTTTCAAGGTCACCACCGTATCGTTCTGTCATCTGTGAATATCAGCGCATCCCGGTAAGCTTAATTAATATAATATTTAGATTGCAAGAAATTCAATCCTAATATTATGGCTGGTTTATCAAATATTGACGATACATAGCAGTTAGCAAGGGGACTTAAGGAATGTAATTTAAAAGATAGTTCGGAAGAACTTAAGTGTTCCAAATTAGATGATCATGTCGCATATATGGATTATCCGGGCCTGGCATCTTAGAGGCCCTCTTATGGTAGTGACCAAAGGGCCTCTAGCTCTTTGCAGCTTTCGCAACATCAATGAGTATACAATTAAAAAATCGTGGATTGCATCTACGCTGATAAAATGTACAATCATGCACAAAGTATGTGAAACAACCAGATACGTGAGGTGCAATTCTTAATTCGCGCATAGTTGTTTGAATCATGCGCGTCAGCTCGCCATCTAATCAGTAACGATTGATACACATCAGAACTTGTGCTTTACGCAAGATTCTCCACGTTTTGTGACTTGCTAGATGGCTTTATTGGAAGAACTGTTCTCCCCTGCTGCTCAAATAATGCTCGTTTAATTGTATAATTTATATATGCATGTGGCAAATGCTGCAATTTTTTGACGCTCATGACCTTATATAAATTTGGAAGGCGAAATATCCACGTAGGTACTGTGTTCGAGACAAGAAGAGGTGCGATTTGAATATCTAATTTAGCATTCTTTTAAAAATATATAGTTATTGATGCTTGAATCGTAATATTCTGTTTGCCGTCGTACTCTGATGATAATCATAGAAGTTAGCCACACATCGGTGCGTGTGCCTGGCTGTAATTTTGGTATTTATTGTCATAAATGAAATGCAATGGATTGAATGTATCTATCCAACTCGCTATGTTGCTGAAAATATTATTTTTACTCCTCGTGCTTTAATGGTTAATTTATGTTATTATTTATTTACGTAGAGAAAACTGGAAAATTTGCAGCCGAAATTTTAAGTCTTGTAAAATTTGCGCGATATGAACCTCGCAATTGTGTCACGTTTGCGAGTTTGACATATACAATTATTCCATTATATATTGTTTTTTAGTAAAATATAAACATTGTACAATTTAAAAAATGCAATTCATCCTCTAAACAGGTTTCTTTCTTATTGGAATCTATTCAAGTGCTGTTCAGAATTTGCCGCGGACACGGCTCAAATCGGGGCACGTCTGTGACTGTAATTTATAAGCCACCCTGACTCAGGCTGCACATATTTTTTTAGTTATACACTAACCCCTGGTTTTGGGAAGACTTTCCGTCAGGTGGAGCCTACGTTGCATCCTTTTAGTCCTAAAGTTTAATCTAGCCAAATTCAATCTCTCATTATGGAAATCATGGGCAATGGTATTGAATTCAAAATTTATAAAACTAAACAATCTTTCGTTGTGTGGGCAGTGAAATAAATGATTTAAATCAATGCTGCGTGCTTCATATAAACACCTGTTTGGTTGCATATATTGTTACAATTTATGATTGGTAAAGTATATAAATAAACAATTAAAATAAAAATTTTACAGATTGTGTTGTATCTGTGACATTTAGTGGATTGCGGTTGGCTACTTTATGTTTTATTTTACAAAAGATGACTCATAGACTCTATCCCAAGAAAAGACTAACTAAAACGTAAGTTTGTGTAAAATTGAAAATAGTGTGAATTGTGCGCTGAGTGATGCATTGGATAGAATCTGAGATTCTGTATCAGAAGTATCCCGATTTGGGCCCTGTCCGCAGCAATAATTCTAAAAGAACTTCAAGAGTATCCAAAAAGGTTTAAATCGGTTTACGCAGTGAATTGCTTCTGATAAATTATACGTTTCTTAAAATATACTGACTAATGCATACATAAGGGAATAAATGTTTATAACGTTATTGCGAACTTTATTTAAGTAATAGGTAAAACATCATTGTTTATATTGTTTAGCACATACAGTCACGTTATTAAAGTTTCAATCATTTAGCGAAGTAGGTAATTTTGAAGCGTGAAAATAACATTATAGCGCTGAGAATCGGCCGATGTAACACATTTAATCAAGTTTAATGGCTCCATTTCGAAAACGGCTAACGTCTAGAAACCGGTTTTAAGACAAAATTTTAAATTATATTTTTGATGATCTAGAAATTTAGTGAAATCTGTTTTCCAGAGTATTATGGATTGATTTGTATCACGTTCAACCCAACTTTTACTAATTTGTCATTTAAATTTGCAAAATCAAATTATCTGTACCTAACAAAACTGTGACGAATTCTTTCTACTTTTTAAATAGTGTTAATATTCACGTTTTACGTTTAGGTAATATTTAAACTGATATTTTAAATATTTTTTAAAACACAGCTGACAATAAGAAACATATTGCATCGAGACTACTGGTTAAAATTACGGGCATTCTTCAGTATTGCTTGCCTAGGGATTATGCATTCATGGTTTTTTTTATTTATTAATAATTAGCTTAAGATTATCCCCATTGATAACATTATGTTTATGCACAAATAGTAAAATATAGTTAATAATTTCACATTTTAATAAAAACATTTATACTAATTGTTGTTCCTGTTTTTCAGACACCAAAATCTCCGACACTGACATGAGAAATAAACAAAGGCAATATCATTTGCGCATTGCGGACACATTTATTACTTATTATAAACGATACATTGTGTGCTCATGAATATTTCTACTGCACATGAGCTTGAACGTATTTAAGCTATCCTAATGCGCATATAGTAATATATTCTGCGTTTTAGGTTAGCTGATTAATTGTAGCAAGTGCGTTCTATTCAATTACATATAATACGGTGTAGTTAACCGTAATTTGTAACTCCTTCTAAAATGGCGACGGTACCAATAATCAAATCTGCCACCTCCTGCTAAACACAGGTCTTATAATATTCTGTTAAGCCAATATATTACATTCTTAATTTTAATTGAGAAATAAATCATGTTTGGAAGTATATGTGTATTATACACGCACCAGTCTTATAATATTTTATAATTCCACGCATGATATATTTTTTTAGTATAAATTACTAGTCACATTAATTTGTTCAGAAATAGTTTTATTTACCAAGTGGATAGCATTCTATTCAAATTTAATGTCAGTAATACAAGGGACAGTGCATACCTTCTAAGATAGGGGAGTGAAAATTTGACAATTACGCGAGCGAGGTAATTTGAAATATTCTGCTAAACAAAAGGCGTAATTTTTATTAAATTAGCAAGTTTTTGAGGATAGGATTATATGTAATTCCAAAGACAGAAAGGATTGTTAATGTGTAATTATTCATAAAATTGGCGACTACGCTAGACATCGAACCAGAATTGTTTTTGGTAATTCATAATCTCATCATTTTTTCTACAAATTTGTTCGTCTTAATAAGCGCATTCACTTTTATTAAAAAATAGGGATTGTTACAAATCTTGATTTAGAACTTCTTCCAAAATAGAAGTATTACTAGATGGCGATCACGCCAGAGATCAAACCTGGAATCTTTCTATAAATGCCAATCTGAAAATTTTTCGAGTAGGTTTTTTATCCTAACAAGCGCACTCTATTTTATTTAATAAAATAGACATTTATAAGCATTAATATGCTACATCTTCTATAAAAGAGTAGTTGCCAAATGCCAAGCACACCAGAATTCTTATCAGAAATCTTAAGTTTGTAGCTAATTTGTTTTCCCTTATAGGGTTTGATGTAGCAAGCACGTTATATTTTATTAAACCGAAATTACACATCTGCACTGAAATGTGTAACTACGTCTAATATAGAGGGGTATAAATGTGGCGGCCCAAAACAGATATACGTTGGAATCTTCGAATAAATGTTTGTCTGGTTTACTTTCACTTAACACATTTATTTTTTACAGACTCATTTTAAAAATCATTTTACTAAAATAGCGTAGATAATATTTGGCAGCTACGAAAGAAAGATCGTAACATGATTCTTCATAGAAAGGCTTGTCTCATTAGGTATTTAATAATCTGTTGATTCTAGCATGAACATTCGATTATTCTAATTAACACAGACTCTAATTAACAGTAAATTGAACGTTTATTAAACATTGTATTTAGAAATAAACTGACAGCGCATGTGATTGAAACGAGAATATTCGGTTAAGCATGTCGCATTATTTGTTCACTTAAATTATTTTTGGTGGAGTATTTATTATTAAATCCAATTTTAATAATGTTTAATGAAGCCAAACTAGCGTACAACCGAAATTTTCCGCAAATATGTTCCTTCTGATCAAATTTTAGGCGTTTGTGAACGGTTATCGTTAGAAATATTGCAAACAACAATATATATCCGATAAAAAAATCAAATGAAATTTCTAATTTCCAACTAGTATTGCTCCTCGATCTAACTTTTCAGCAGCCATGAAGATGCATTTATTAAAATCCCAAGAAAACCCACTTTTATGTCTATCATTTGCATCGATTTAACAAAATCGATTATCGTATAAGCATAGTTCATCACGCACTTCTAGAAAATGGTAAGGTCTTCCACGTGATTTGCAACTGACATCATTGCTTCAATAATCGCACAATCACTAAAAGTTGAAGTCTGGGTAATTTCGTTCCATGAACTGGTTGCTCAATAAGAAGTGCACAAATCAGCAAACACACCTAAACATACCCTTAGAAAAGAATTTGTTATTATAACACCAACATTGCCAAATAAATAATGCCATTTTATAATGAAACCAGCAGTATATAAAGGAGGAAGCAATAGAATATCTTTTTAATATCAGGATTATAATTGTTTTAGTCATTCGAAGCAAAATCTGCAAAAATATTTACTTCATATATGCTGTCGTAGAATAAAGAGGCGTGATATGACAACCGTCGATAAGATTACCAGGTGCGATTGAATATAGGAAGGTGAATTTTCAACTTAAACAAAAATTAAATGACGACTTCGCCAAGGAAATTATAGGTCAGATCGTGCCGAAAGCGTTTAATAGTAACAAAAATCAAGGTTGCTATCTTGACGAAAACTCGAGTTCCACCGTCCGTATACATTTGCCAGTATAAATTAAGCGTAGTATAATTTAGAGTAGGAAATTTATCCAATAGATCTGTTTCTTCCTTTTGTGGGAACTCTACATTTACTGTACAAAATTGGCCCAAGAACTGCTCGAACCTGTAGCGTATTGTTAGGACTATAATAAGTTGATTAGTTGGAGCTTCAGGTTTAAAACAATGCAATAAATGCTCTACGTAAAGCAAAGTTTAAACAAAACACTTCATTTTGTATACAATTAAAAGTTGTATGCAGCTTGCGGCAGGATTGTTCTGCGGTTTCGTCAACAGATTCAGAATATTATGTGCGCAGGTTCGAACCTAATGCGAGGCAAATTCAGGAGAGCACATGACAAGCACCCAATAAAGACTAAACCAATCGGTTGGAAGAATTGCCTTCTCAGCAAAGTACACTGCTTTCTTGATATTGACATTTTATATAAAAAATGGAACGGTGTTTATAACAAGAAGGCAAACGTGATTTAAATAAATGTTAAGACCCCCTACGCAACCAATGCTCGTTTAAAATAACACTGGTTTTTGTTATTTTATCTCCAATTGTTATGGTTCTTTTGAAATTTTCTGCAAATTTGATAGTTTAATTATTATTATTATTATTATTATTATTATTATTATATTATTATTATTATTATATATTCTTTATTATTATTTTATTATTATTATTATTAGTAGTAGTAGTATTATTATTAATATTATTATTATTATTCGATTTTTCGAAATCTGCTTTTGCAATTTCGTGTTTGTTAACAATTTATATAACTCATATTATTGAGTTCTCATTTTTTTTCATACGACGGCATTAATTGATGTATATTGAAAATGGAAGTTAAATGGTTCAGTGACGTTAGTATTTTCTAATTTAACGACGTCTGTTTGAGCGACAAAATTTGGTTAAAGAAATTTTATTCAAACGTAAATATTTTAAGACGCATACTATACCTTTTCATTTCATTAACTTTCCCTTTCCACTTTTTCGTTTCCTTTTATAATTTACTTATGCACGTCTTTCTAATTTATTAATTGTAATCCGTTTATTTGCGAAAGAACGTGAAAATTAGATTTGGTCAACTATTGAATCATCTTCTATTTCAAAAAATGATTATATCTTCCATGTCTTTCATATTTAAAATGCCAGTTCAAATCAACAATAAACTTATGGTATTGTAGTTCTTAAGTCAGTTCTAAATTTTGTTCGCATATTATTTAAATCAAGACAGCGAACTTGATATAAACAAAAAAAGTGCGACAGTTTGGCTCATTTTTTGGAGTTATAGATTAAGCAGCAGACGTGCTTAGATTCGGGTCCTGTCCGCGGCTATTCCTGGACACTACGTAAAGTGTTTCCAATAAGGACGAAATCGGTCTACTGAATGAATTGCCTTTTCTACATTATTTAAAACATAGTTTATACTGCCACATGTGTATAACAGGACGGGTATTTCATCTGAATAACTGATCATTATCTCACTACATTGTAATATGATAAATGTTGCAAATGATTTAGAAATCTTCTATTAGGCGCCAAATTATTAGTCAATCGGACGGATGCCTTTGCCCGTTTCGGGAATGCCCACAATCGTAAATGATGTCATGCTGATTAATCTGCCGTTCTTCCATGATCGCAAGCACAGGACTCTCTATGATTGCAACGTCGAGGCTGACAGTTTCTAGGATATATAAATGACCATAAACGCTATTGATGATCATCACAATGTTATTGTTTGGTTCATAAACATTTATATTGTCGTACATATTTTATAAGTCAATATAAACTCCCAGTTCATTACTATTCATTTTCAATCTGTCATTACTGAACAGTCAACACACTAGATGGGGAAGTGGTATTGAATTGAACATTTATAAAATTTAACGAACATTGGTTGTGCAGGTGGTGCTAATGTCCACTATAGTCATGGTTGTGAACATGACATAAACACTTGATTCATTAATTACTTACATATGTCAGCAAAAACTAAGGTTTGTATAGTGTAGAAAGGGCAATTCACCCAGTAGACCTGTCTCGTCCTTATTGGGAACTCATCATGTACTGGCCAGAATTTATAGTAAATGTTATCACTGCCCGCGCAATCAATGTTAGTTTAATTATATAAATGTTCATTCCAATACCACATCCCCATCTACTGTGCTCTCTGTTCACTAATGACAGATTGAAGATGATTTGTTGGAATTATAGTAATTGTTTGCCGAAATGAAAAAAGAAAATAAATTATATTTCGACTTAGCACAAGTTTACGAAATGCCGTGTTTATTAATTTTATAATAACTATAGCTAATATTTGTATTTGAATCGTAAAACCTTTTAAGTATTTGAAAATTGAACAATGACAGTTATTCATTTTCTTCTTAAAGAATAATTAATGAATGCTATTGAATTATGTGTCTTTTATCCAAAACACATTATTATGTGAATCATTTACTATGCTCTTTACATGTGATTTAGAACATAATATTTTCTAAATTTGATTAAAGAGAATTAGCAATGATCAATTACTGCAATCCTAGATACAATCGTATCAAATTTGTGAATGTTTTATTTATATAAGAACCTGTATATATTCCTGTATATATTCCAATCTATAATTTGTTTAGTTCAGAATAAGACATGCCACCTAATTCTCAACATGTCTCCAAGTTTCGGCAGGTTAATAATTTGTGAAAAAGAGATGAAGATGGCCATTATAAAGTAAAATATCAACAGATATATTTCAAAGTTACTTCTAATTTTGCTAATTTGCCCTCATCATCGGTATTTTAAAATAAATGATAGTTTTATTTGAATTTCAATTAATTTATGTAACGCTTATTATATTCTGTTTTATTAATGTCTTCTGAAACATCCTGATTCGTTTATAGTCAAAATTACGATCCCAATGAATGCATACATACTTTGTAATAAAATGTTTGGCTACTGAAGCATTAATAATATCCTCAATATGTGTAATATTGTATACCCTTCATTAACCATTTGTCTGATTTTCCATTGAATGTTGAAACATTTAATGAAATTGTATATATGATCATTTTAAACATGATAACCAATATATCTTCACACATAAATATTGATTAATAAACATGTTTCGCTACTGAAGCATTAATAATATTCACAACATGTGTTATACTTCATACCCTTAGTGAAATATTTGTCTATTTTTTACATTGAATGGTGTAACATTTCAAAATATTGTATTGATGATCATTTTACACATGAAAATCTATATAACTTTACACATAAATATTTATTAACAAACATGTTTGGCTACTGAAGCAACAGGTGTTATAATGTATACCCTTAGTGAAAATTTTGTCTATTTTTTCCATTGGAGGATGTAACATTTCATAAAATTGCATTTATGACCATTTTGCACATGAACACCGACATATTTATTAATTTGAAGCAAAATGGCAGGATGTTTGATTATATATTTTATCATATATTAACTTTTGTTTCTATCCAGCCTTTCCTCAATGTATATCCTAATTAGAGTCTCTTAAGAGATAAGTCTATAACTAGCCAGCATAATCTGTCAATATAAAACAGACGTCATGTTACCTGTGGAAGTAATATTGATTTGAAGACTGATGATTGGAATTTTGTTTATATACTTTATCAGCTTAAATTACGCTTTGCATCAGATGCAAAGGAAGTTCATCCTTAATGTGAATGTTTTAAGTACGGTCTAGCATTTTTCGTGGACGGGAGGCGAACAGGAGCACAAAATTTGAAGTAATATACCTACTTTTGTTTAGGGTATAGTATTAAAAGTTTCCCTATATAGATGAAACTAGTCCACTGTAGGGAATTTCCTTTCTTACTTGATGTAATTTTTAGTTTATACTGATTAAAAAATATATAGGAAAAGGCAACAAGTTTAATTATTTATATCGCGAGAAAAATTTGATGAACTAATTGGAATATTGTTTCTCACGCAAAAAATGAATTTGCACATACAGGGACGTCAAAATATTACCAACCATACATTAACGATGCAGCTTTTAAGCGCTTTATAAATAAAACTGAGTAGCTAAATCCAGTTCAATCAATATTCTATTGGTAATGCGGAATTATTGAAAATTTCTTTAACGTAATTAAAATCATATTTAGAGGCAATGTGATTTTACGAAATCAATAAATAAAATTATAAATATGAATATATATATATATATATATCTTACCATTATTTTTTGCAATATCCACGACCATATATTTTTTTGAATTAATTAAGACACTGCGCAACCTATTTTTGTTCATTAGCATCAATCGGTGTGCATACACAAACTGATTTGTCAAAACGAACTACAAAATGATGTAATCTGATTTCAACAAATATTATATTGTCATAATCAGTCAGGAAAATAATTTGCCACCAAACAAGGAACGAGTGATAAAAATATTACCCTGATTTCGAAAGTAACTGAACACAACTGATTGTTCCTCGACATAAGCAAATTTCTCAATATATATATATATATATATATATATATATATATATATATATTCATATGTAAAAATATCGGATGTATTTTCTTGACATGCTATGGGATATCTATTCCCTTCCAATATTTTAAAATGTGTATTTTAATGTGTGCTTTTGTCTGTTTTTAAGTTAAATTAAATGATCTAAAAAGCAGAGGTTAACTTTAACATTGCTTTACGCCATATAAAATATTATATATTGCGTACGGTGAGCTCCTCGTGTCTTCCTTGAGGCAATTTTTAAATACGAGAATTGTGTTAATTATGACGCAAAATTGTTTTAATTTCTACCATAAGATCAAAATCCTAACAAAACTTTTATAAGTTAAAATGTCGTACAGAAATGTACAACGTCTGTTAAACAATTAGGAGTAAGAGGAAAATTTAGGTTTTTTTAATATTTATTATATATTTATGCCCATTATTAAGATTTCCTTTATACTCCGATAGTAACCACATGTGATCGATCCACGTCAGTACGTTAAGTTAATGGCTGAATCGTCAAGCCCTGAACTTAGAAGACAAAATATTTAGTGTTTCTTTGAGCTTCAAAAGCCAGATTTACAAAAAAATTGGTAAAATATTATTGCATTTGTTATTAACTGCAAGACATTAATTTATGATTTTATTCTTTTTTTACTTTATTAAGCTTATGAGCTTAAATTAAAATAATGATAATTAGATAAAACTGAACTTAAAATTTATATATATATTCATATATATATATATATATATATATATGTGTGTGTGTGTGTGTGTATACTATATATATAGTGTGGGTTTTATTTCTGATCTGCCAGGCGCTATGATGAAAAATTTCCGGGATACGCTAATTATTTGCACCAAGTAGTAAGGTATAGAATAATCGAAATTGAGAATCAAATTTAATAAACTACGAGATGTTTAAAAATTAACGTAAACGCCGAAGCTGAAAATAATTCTTAGATAATTTTGTTATTAAAACGCACAACTTCTTTCGGATAAGGATAGGATGAAATTTAAAGTATACGTTGCTTCTATGGTTTTAATACACCAAGAGGATAAAGTTAAGCCTATCTATGAAATTAAGAGTCTCCGAAAAGAGTTATTATCAAATAATGTTGTCTTGAAACGGACAAAGGAGGAGCTACAGTTTTGATGAATCAATCCGATTATAATAATTAAATGATAGAACAGTTATGTAATGCAGAAGTAATTAATAAAATAACAAAAGACCGAACGGTTAGGTTACAAGTGCAAGTTAAATTATTAATCAATAATATGATTGCTAGTAATGAATTTGTTTCGACACGTGGTAATATTCTCATTCAATGAGATACAGTTGCACTCAGGGTTTATGGTTTAGTTAAAGTGCGTCAGTCTGACAATCCATTAAGAATTATTGTGAATGTGCAACACTCCCCAGCATACAAATGTTCTAAGCTTTTGCGCTATAGAATATGAAAATATCCTACTTCTTGGAACACACCTTGTTAAACTCATATCATTTATTCATTGTACCTTTCCTGTGTGCAAAAACAAAAATAAATTTTATCTTATATATAAGAAAATTTTCTTTCTCATGATCTTCTCAAATATCTACTCATGAACATATCTTTATATATAGATTGGAAAGAAAAACAAGATAGAAGTATGTGAACACAGAGAGAGTGTGAAAAATAGAAACCAATCAAATTGCGTGCGTCACATCCACTTCAAGCTCAATGCTTGTACGTGCTTCTTCTGCTTACATAAATCCGGCTGCAATTCGTTTATCCATAAGGCTTCGTATGTGGCTAGCTCCCTTTTGTTTTTGCATTTAGTAATTACTTTGAATGCTACGTCTGGAGAACATACGTGCGTTGTTTCGATGATGTGTTGCGCAATAGCAGACGTTTATTCACCATTTGATTTAAAACAGGCGTTTAAGTTGCAATGTTCTCTCATTCGAGTAATTAACCGTCTGGTCGATCAGCCTACGAAAGTTGATCGACAACTTGCGCATTTATATTGGTAAATAATATTTGAAGTCGACTGTTTCTCTTTGATTGCTGGTAAAGGCAAGTGTGTTACCCCAAATAACACTCGTAGTTTAGCTGCATTAAATGTGCGTGTTAATCAGTTAGTTGAAATTGTTGATAAATGTGTACTAGATTAGAAGAACAGTTTAGTAAGCTTAGATGTGGTATCTATGTAAACGAATATATGGGTACCTGAGGCCCTGGATTGTTTTTGATGTTTTGTAGTTGATCACAACTTAATTTTAGAAGGAAGCGAAATAGCGATTGGAAACGTTATGGAGATGATGTTTATATGTATGTCCTTTAATTTTTTTAAATTTCAGAAAGAATTTTATAAACAAATTCGAGATGTTACAATGGGAAAACCTTTGTCTGTCCCAATAGCAAATACATTTATGCATTATTTGAAAAATAATCTTTTGGATAAAATTTAACTGAAACCAAAATTGTACCTACGTTTCTTGGATGGCGTATTAATGGTCTGGAACCATGGAAAGGGAATCATCAGGTGAATTACCAGATTTGGATGTCAAATTAATTAAAAATGGCCAGAAATTAGAAAGAAATATTTATAGGAAGCATACTAATTCATAATTTCAAGTCCAATCACTCGTATCGTATGAAAATCGGAATCTTAAAATCATTAAAATTAAGAAGCCTTAGATTAACAGATATAAAGCATAGGGAGTTAGAATTAGGTAGACTGCACGCTATATTCAAGGCTAATGGTTATCCTCTTCATTTAATTGATGCAACAATGATGGATGTCGTGAGAAAATTTAATTCCAATTTGAGCTACATAAAAACTAACAAGGAGAACGAAGAGCGTAAGGTCATGGTATTTCCGCACTCTATAAAGAGTATGAAAGTAAAATCAATTGCTTTAAATTGCAATAAAAGGAACGTTTTAAAACAGTCTCTTACATTCAGCACTTTATTCCCTAATCAAAAAAAGACTAAACCCTTGGAAACGTCAGGAGGGCATGAAATCCCATGCAGTGATTGTAGTCTCATGTATGCTGGTAGGACCATGCGCGCAATCAAAGTAAGAAGAGGTAACATAAAACTGCGTGTCAGTTTGGACATATTGCTAAATCTGATCTTGCTCGTCATAGAGTGAAGACTGGACACACTATTAACTGGGATAATTAAAAGCGCATAACAATATGTGGTCATAATATGCTGATGAGATTAATTAGAGAATCTATGGAAATTAAATCTAGAGATAATATTATGTAAGATATCGAGAATTGGTCATTGCACAAACATTACACGTAACAGAAACACTGAAAGTAACGAAGGAAGGCAATCCAGAATTTGGGTTTGTTATTTACATAAAATATAGAAAGATATACAAATCAACAAACAGTTAATGGTTTATCACTGACAAGTCTTATGCAATACGAACAAAAGCAGTTCTCCAAAATCACTCAAGATAAATCTTTCGAGCAGCCTATCGCACTGAGTCTGGAAGATCTGCTCTGTAGACAAGCTAGGCCTCGAGGGAATAATGCTATCGAATAGCGTTGAATAAGAAATCTACATTATCTCTTCGTGAACTTAAAATTTAGAAGTATCGTACATGCATACGTAATTATGTATCCATAAATTAAATAAAAATTGCAGCAAATTATGATGCGAAAAATGGCATCAAATACACCAATTACAACCATGAAGGTGAATGTCGAAGTAAAATGCAGTCTTACTTGAACTCAATCGTTGTTAAAAAATAAAAAAAAGTATACCTGGTAGCTTATATATTGGATGTACGTATATACAGCTGATTAGCTGAATTTTATAAAGAAGCCTGAAAATGTCAGAAAAATAAGGAATTTTAGAGCTTAATTTTATAACTGGGCCAGCAGTTATATTGTGTCTTCCAGACTTATACATTCATAATGTGGAACAAAGAAAACGATTAAAGATCGGTAAAATGGCCTAGCTAAAGACATAAATGTCTAACTGCTTGTACGAAATGTGTATGCTATAAAATTATGACTGTCAACATGAACCTCTAATTTGTGTTAATCTAACTAAAAGCTGAATATTATCCAACTGTTCTTTATAACAATTTCTGGCTATGGTCTCACCATAATTGGCATCTATACATGAGAGCTTAAAACTGCTATCTACACCCCCTGCTTTGTGTCCACTAAACTAGCACCACTCGTAAGTATCAAAACACATTTTTACATGCAAAAGCGAAAGAAGCAACAGTTTACAGCTAAATTACGCCGTCAACAGTGTAGTAAACAGAAAATAAATAATTGTAGTAATTGTATATTGAGGAGCGCTTTCTTACAGTTGATTGACACAAATTCGCACAAGCACACAAAAACAGAAATCCTTACGTTAATAACTAAAAAACAGGTAAATCTGTTCTTAATACGTACAGAGGAAAATATATATTTCGATTGTATTATTTCACTTAATAAAATGTATATTTAATATTTTCAATTGAAGAAATGCAAATGTGTTTTTCAATCTATGTTGAAAAAATTGGCATATATTTCCACAAAAATTTGTCCTCGATCAATCAACAGTCAGTTTCTAAAAATTCTATACATTATCACCCGGAATTCAAACTACAAAAAACCACAGTCGTAGCATATTCTAGTAATTACCTAACAGATCCCATAATAATAAGTTGGAAACCGGTTTACATCATTGAAACACTTTACAATCACAAGCAATATATATATATATATATATATATATATATATATATATACATATATATATATATATATATAGGCAAAGTAATACAAAAATGTTCAATTCATTATGTTTTGCCACCCTAAGTGTCTCTTTTAAAAAGAAAAATAAAGCGTGCGCGTGTTAGAACTTTATTTGGCTGAGATGCATGATAGACTATAAATAAACTTCAGTTGGCATATATGTGCCCCTGGTCGAAACTCTGTAACATCAAATTCTGACATATATTATATAAAACGTTGGATAATTGTACATCTTAAAATGATACGCACAATAGTATCTAAAATATTGCCATTAAAATAGTTGACCGCAGATAATACTGTTTTACTCACAACGCAGATAAGTTAATTATGAAAAATAAGGTCTCCGGAAACAGTTATAATCATTAAAATCAATATTTCTAGTTGTTCCATACAGTAAAATTCCACAAGTAATGAGGCAACAGGTAAAGATAATTTTAAAATGCATTTTAAGCATTTCTCTATGGTTTGTGCTGACGTGTGAACCAAAGAAGAATGCAAACAAATGTATTAAAAATATTTACATACTATAAATAATTCTACTACTAATTATACTGCTACTATTACACAGTCTTACACCAGCCCAAAACAGCTCTTTCACCACCACAAAACCATAAAATTCAAAGTAGAATTATCCCACGAATATCTATTTTTTTAAATTGTTAATCGAAAAAGTCACGTGTTTGTCACAACACAGATTATACAAATATGTCAATTTTAATCTCTTGAACAAAATATAATTCCTTTTGTTGCTTTACGGAATCCTACATATATTGAAAACGACCCACTTGAATAATTGATCTTTAAACCTTAAACAAGTTTTAGTTTATACTGACAGCATATATATATATATATATATATCCTCTCTTATACAATCATACATATTTATACATTTTGGGCTTTCAATTGACTATGCTAGTGGTAACAAATCTGACTCGTTTTTACTGCTGTTTCTTGTTTTGACTAGTTGGTGAGTGTGTATGCGTTTGTGTTTGTGTGTATGCGTATTTGCATGTAAGTGATGTCTGAGATCTTGTCAAATAAATGGCCTTTATCCACTTCGTTATTTGTGTTTTCCTAATTATAAGAATGCATGTTAAATTAAAAAGGAATGGACATTATAATATATATATATATATATATATATATATATATATATATATATATATATGATTTGTTTGAAGTTATCAAATGTTGTTAAATAATTTAATAAATTGTAATTGCTAATAAAATATTAACTTATATCGTCAACACTGGTTAACATATATATACTTACAGATATGCTACCCCCTGGATTCCATTCTTGTCACCACTATTCTGATTTGATTTGATATAATTTTATCTATACTATGTTTTGTGATTAAATGCGCGATGAGTTTGTAATGAATTTTGGTGCACATCTACATGCGTTTTCATAGGAATAATTTTCTAGGTATGACTTTGATCTCCAGTTTTTCTGTATTTTGACCATTGCATCTGCCTATGTTTTGTGATATGTCATAAGTACTCAAAGATGTGCGTATTTGTAAACTATCTAACCTCGTAATTTATGTAGATCGTAGCAGATATAGATTTTCTCGATATAGAGCTCTGATTTATAGTGATTATAGAAATGGTGTAATTTGTTATATTGCTTCAATTTAAAATTGCAATTCAGTTAACCGTTACCAAAAATGCTATTATTGGTGGTCGGATTTATTTAAGAAAGAATATATTAAGCATGGTGCTAGTTTATCTTAACATAAATAAAGAAATTATGAAGTGAAAACATTTGTTTAAAAATACATTACAGGAGAAGGATTCAAGCAAATTTTCAATAAGTGAGAATCTAAAATTATTACAATTTTTAATAAAATATAATGCCAATGGTATCTTTTAATTAACAGTTTATTGTAATGTTAATATTTGAAAAAACAGAAAATTTTTGTCACTACACGAACAATCATTGATTGCAAAATTCGGCTCCATGACGTTTGATTTTAATTTAGCCATAATTTGCAACATGTTGGACATATCTTCAATAATTGCGATTTGCTAAATATAAGGAAAGATATAGTCAGTATTTTCCTACAGTAGCTTACTGCTAATGTTTGGCTAAATACATTACAAATTCTTATAATAAAATTAAAATCTAAATGAAATATTCGCGCCTTCCAAACAAAACAGTAATTGAAGTATAGTTTAGATACCTTTGGAATATAAGCCTTAATAAAATTCAAAAAACCTTCTCCATATGATTAAAGAAAAAGAAATTTTATCAGATAAAAGAACCGTTCTTTCTCATATTCTTCTCAATTATCTACAAATGAACATCTCTTTATATATAAATTTAAAGGCTAAACAAATTGAAAAAGGTAAGTATGGAAATTAAGCGAACAACCAATCAATTGCGTACATCATCTGCAGTTGAATCTCAGTGCGGAAGAAGCATAATTAGTTACTTAGTATGAACTGGAGGTGATGCACGCAATTGATTGATTGTTCTAATATTTCACCGGTTCTCCATGTTTGCATTTTTCTATAATTGTTAGCCTTACAATTTATATATAAAGAGAAGTTTATTTGTTGATACTTAAGTAGAATATGAGAAAGAAACGGTTTTTATTTTGGATAAATTTACTTTTTCTTTTTGCTAATTGAAAAAGTAACATGGATGGTTTAGATAATATGCAGATTAATTGTGACGAAACAGTATACTTTTGATGTTATTTTAATGAAAACTTTAAGATTCGAAATCTTGAGAAAAAAACTGGATAGAAAACTTGCAGAACGATATCTTAATTATTTTTCTGCATCGTACGAAACAATAAATTGAAAATATATTCGAGCGCAAATCTTGGTAAATAGAATTTTTTGTTTTTCTTTGCATTATATTAATGACTAGGTTTTATCAATATTTTGGAAATTCTGGAAAATGGATTTAAATATTGCCAGTTTAAAACAGCTAATGCCGGTTCAGTATTGCTTCTATATGCACAAAAGAATTATATATAAATTTCTGTAACAAATAATTACAATTAAGGCATTTATCGCACTTTCTATAATTTTAGCAATAAAAACAACAATTATTTTACAAATCACTTTTTCCACTTAAATTGTCATTTGTCTCTTGTACAAAATTTGACATTTTCTCAAAATCAAAAAATTAAACGCCCACTCATGTTTTCGTATAAAACTTCGGCTCGCATATTTTATGCCTTATGAATTGTCAGAATATAGAACATGGGTATAATTTTTCTCATTGATTTGCTAAATGCTTCGTACGAGTTTTTTGATATTTTCAAAGAATTTATGCAATACTCATGTCTCTATTAATCCAGAAATCATTACGCACTCTATAAAAGATTTACGTAGTATATTAAACTATTACAAAATATAAAAAATAACGATTTTTGAAGAAATAATATATTTTCTTCAAAACTGTATTTAGGACACAATTTTAAATTGTTTTGAATATTTATCAAATTTATCAACAAAAGTATGAATATTTCTTATCATTATTTTATCGAATATTTTGCTCGATTTTACTTATTTATTTACTTCGCCGCCTTAGAGAATAATACCACGTTTATGTCTCAACAAAAATGTTAGATGTAATCTCGCTAAAGCAGTTCGGAAATGTCTCAAAATATTAAAATTCTTCGCAAAACTTCCATTAATACGTGTTAAAGTTCAGAATATGTGCGATTAAATAAGAAAGTTTTCTATTCAATCACTTCAGTATAATTTTGCTGGCATTGGCCAACTTCTTATTTGTCACGTTGGTCAGACTGCTACTGCCAGTAGGTGTATTTATTTTAATACTTAAACACTCAATGGCATTGAGATGCCTAATGTGACGAAAATATTGTTGAAGGTTAGTTGTTGCTAAAATTGAACAATAAATGACTGGAATTTTGAAAGTTGACGAATGTAGAATTAAATAAAGTATATCACTCTAAAAATGTTTTTTACCTGATGAAATGATGCACTTTTAGGATTTGGATAGAAGATGTAGGTAAAACTTATTTCATGTTTTTCAAACCTTTGCGACTTTCCATTTCCAATATGACACCATCCTCCATTAATGTTCAAGGAGAAATTGTTTCACATAGTTAAAAAAATATTTTCATTTCGATTTACTGCCTTTCCGAAGATAAGCCTATATAATGCGTGAAGTTTTGCAATTAATTTAGAATTTTTCGCTTATTTGCTTGGGCGTGACTAGAGCCTATCTGCAAACGGAGATTAGTAGTTGCATGATAAGGACTGACTCACTGCACTGGATTGGACCATATTTACTCTGCCTTCCTTCGACTTCAGTACTCAGACGACCGCAGACACTGGAGTTTCTCAAATGGTCTTAAGATTAAAAACCAACTAACAGAATTTGAGCGTACCTCATAAAGGCCATTCTGTGGAATTGGTCATGCGGCCAATATGCAGCGTGAATGTATAGGATCGGTGAGCACACATCGGATCAGAGGCACATATAAATTGTGTCACACCTCGTTAAGTATGATGCTGTTGTCAACCGGATCGTTGTCTAGATAAATTATTGACCGGTGTGAAACAATTTAAGGAAAAACTAATTATGGCCGTTAAATACAAATACACATTATAGAGAAAAATTTTACCATTTTTGCATTTTTTTAAAAAAAGTTAATTTAAGATAGAGGATATAATAGTTATTCATTGCGATGTCTCCAATTAAGTTTGTGACAAAAATTTGATCATAGACAATACACTACGCACGTTTATGTTTTCAAATTGGTTATTAGGGAGGGCATTCGGAACTCCATTAATCACTATCTATATCACTCTAAAGGAATGTAATATGTTTTTCAAGTTATTTCGATGGGGTAATTGATCAAATGATGGAAACATATAGGTTGAAATTATCCTTTTTATCAATTTAGATGCAAATATTATATATTAGCTAATTTTATACCAACGGGTGTGTTAAGAAAATGTAAACCAAATGTTTTAGTGAACCAATCACGGACGCCTAAATACTGGCCTCTTATTTTGAGATTTAAAAAATTTTAAAAATTTGTCTGCGGGAAGCGTGGTGTTTTCTATCTTGTGCGGCGATTGGTTTATTATGATTTCTGCTGTACAGCGGATGAGTTGCCTGAATCTTATCCGAGAGCTCTCTGTTAAAATCTCCAGCAACCGAAAAATTGGCTTCTACTGAGGCGTAAGCAATTGTGATGAAATCGGAGAAATTAATTAAAACTATGTTCTTTAAAAATCGATTTCTAATCGGGAAACCTATAAAATGTAATTGAATATTGAATAAACAATATTATGTAATTAAATATTATAGCGATGAAAATCACTGTGTTCAAGATTTTCTGTTCGCTTGAGTGCGTTATACATGAGGCTGCATATTTAATCATTTCACCTAAAATATATTTTATATCTATGTTTGGTTCGGTTAAGGCCCGTTGCGTTGGAATTTTCGTGATATCTACACACACACACACACACACACATATATATATATATATATATATATATATATATATATAATATATACCTAGATAAAGAATGTTACTAATGGTAAATTTAAAAGAAATATTTACCATAGACAAACCTGGTCTGTCCAGTATTTGCATTACAACAGTTTTGTACAGTTTCAATATATCTTGTCAACCTTTCGTGGTTGATTTTAGGAATTGACTGTTTGATTAGTCCATATTCAAAAGACAACGAATATAATAAAGCAATAAACAATTTAATGTCTAATGGCTATCTCAGACAATTAGTTTAATCAATTATTAAAAAGGAAAGCCAACAGAATCAGTTGTATTACGAACCAGAAAAGAAAGCAATCTACCTGAAAATCCCATTTAAGACGGATTCAGTTTGTCGAATAGCACAAAATTAAGTTGAAACGGCATTAACATACACCTTTATTGCAGCTAAACTACGAGTGTTATTTAAGGTAACACACTTACATGCGCAAGTTGTCGATCAACTTACGTAGGCCGGTCGACCAGACGGTTAATTAATCGAATGAGAGAACATTGTAACTTAAACGCCTGTTTTAAATCAAATGGTGAATACACGTCTGCAATTGCGCAACACATCGTTGAAACATCACACATAAATGCAATAACAAAAAGAAGTTAGTCGCATACGAAGCTTTAAGGATAAACAAATAAAAGCCGGATTTATACAAGCATAAGAGGCATGTTTAGGCATTGAGCTTGAACTGTATTTGATGCGCACAATTGATTGGTTGTCCCATTATTTCACAATTTCTCCATTTTACTTTGATTTGGTTTTGCCTTTTAATATAAATAAATATATATGTATATATATGTATATATCTTCTTTGCAGATACTTGAGAAGATGAAGAAAGAAACGGTACTATGAATATAAATATAGCTTGGAAAATAGCCATTCTCCATTGAAAATTTAGCTATATATATATATATATATATATATATATATATATATATATATATATATAATATATATATATATATATTATATATATATATATATATCATAATCCTGTTATAAAGCAAACTTGCCTTTTCATTTCTCCTTATGGCGTTGTGTCTGTTCAATATTGAATAATCAGGAGCGACTAATTAGAACATTAGCTCGAGCCGATGCCAAATAGGCTCTCCTTTAAGAAATGGTTTGCTAAAATAAACTTGTTGATAATTGACAAGAAAGTGTGTGTAGTGTAATCAAATGCATCAAATACTCAGAAATACCTAATCAATGGTTCGAACATCTTTTTGAGCTGTAATCGTATTAAATTTTAGAAAGTAATAGAAGTGCTTCCATTAATGACGAAATTGGTACAATTCATGATACAATTTGCTATTATAATCAATGTTGAACTTACAATGCAATATATATATATACATATATATATATATATATATATATATATATATATATATATATATATATAATCAATAATCCTGGTATAATTTAAATTTAATACAATACCGTATCATGATGTCTGGTCGCAAGTTTTTAAATAAAACGTTTTCTCAAATTATGCCAGCTAGGCTCCACCTATAAGAAGAACAGTATAACATTAATAAATCGGTATTTGACGGAAGATTGCAGTACCAATAGCGCCGTGGTATGCGTGTAAGACTCCAAAATAAACAAGCCTTGGCTCAGGCTTTAGTTTAAGCACCAGTCGAAGAAAATACTGATAACTACTTCCCGAGTTTCCAGTAAAAGGAAAATCGTTTTACTTGATTATGTATTCGGATAGGTTAAGCAGTGTTTAGTTTATAATGTTAAAATAATTATCTATCACGATATTAGCAAAAAACTTTACTTTAGCATCACTATCACAGCTGGCATAGTGACGGTTCTACGGTGAAAGCGCGGGTGGCTATTTTACACTTGATTTAAAAAGATGCCAAATTAAATCCATCTAAGAGGATGACTAACCAAACTGCATATATTGTTATATGATGTGGCGAGCCATTATGCAAAAAGGATTCAGAATTTATGTCTTTGTTTGAAATGTGGTTCAAAGCCCGATCGTGACCAATTTCGGCAAGTAACTAAAGTATTAAAAATTATAATGTCACGGGTCTGCTTGATGATTCGCATTTAATTTAATTGATGTTTCGTTTTACTGTTCATCATTTCATAAAACTGCAATTAATCGTTTATACCTGCTTCGTAGTGATGAAATTCACATTACTTCTTTTTGATACGCTGTGCTTTTGTCTATTTGCATTGCGAAGTATAATATGTGTTATTTGCAATGATATAAACATATTTAAAATCAAAGTTTTATATCATATTTAAACACGGTCAATCTTTTGACATGACTAAACTGGACTGTAATATTTGGCAATTTATAAAGCAAAACTAGAAAATCAGTTTCAATTTGCACATGACACGAAGCGTGTTACAGCTATGCGGACACACATATACACATTTGAATAATCGTTGCCTCATTTTTATATTTAGTTCAGGAAAAATTTTATTTTTTTTGCATCTGACTACTTCCGCTATAAAAATTATTTTTTACGCTTACCGTTTGGCTGGTTTAAGCTTTGTGCAGTAGAAAAAATGTGTTTATCTGTTTCGGAAACATTCCTCAATTTTATAATTGTGTTTAGCATGACATTTTCTTACATTGGTTTATGGTGTACTCGGCAGATCCTAAATTCACAGCTTACTTATCGTCTATTGAATTTTTTCTTAATAATTAACAATATACTCTTCGATTAAAAATGGAATTTGCGTTACATTTATTTACTGTAGACGTTTCGTACTTTAAGAATAATTCACTACTATATTAGGCATCCGCGCAATCATTTCTTTTCAATTTAGGAAGTTGTATGTCATTAATCTTGAATTCTTCGTTCATGTTTATCAAAGTCAATTTAGCCTACTTAAGACATGTAGGGCAATATCTCGATTTCTTTTATAAATTTTAACTATACTAAGTTTTACATATGGCAAAGAATATGGCCAATTTCTAAAATGTTTCATCATCGTGTTCTTTTACTTAAAGATTTATTATACAATATACTTTGAAATTTACATTACAAAAGTTCGCTGGACAACTGTAAATCTGCTTCTGTTGAATAGGCCTACTTCAGCCAACGATTAGTTGTGTTTAAAATAAATAAACTTTTACTATACTTAACATTGCTTAATTATCTTACCTATGTTTTAACCAACATAAGATTTTTTAGAGTGTCTCCTTTTAATGGAATTATAATGGCCAACTTTACCATTGTCCTGGTTCATTCAACAGCTCATCAAAAAATTCAAATTTATATGGCACCAATCGTACTTCTGGCAGGATAGCATTGTCATAACTGCTAAGATTTCGTAAGACATGTGTGCGTCGTTGATATGAGTGTTTATACCTATTAATTATTTAGTGAAATATAATTATCAATGTTTGTTTACATTTAATGTTCGTCAATAGGGAATATATGTTTACCTTATGAATTGCACGTGAACAACAGTTTGAATTAGATTTCGAATTTGAATGACATTGTTCCAGTCTCGCCTTAATTATTTATTATAGATTTTAAGATAACATACATACATAGATAACATACATCATAAAAATTATAGACCTATTCCTTGGACCAATTATCAATAGTTTATGGAACAGCTTCTTCTAAGTGAAAAAATGGCAGAAAACACAACACCACTAATCTGTCTCGTTCAGGCGTACCTATTTATATTAATAAAAATTCATGGTAGCAAGATTTCTTTAAGTAATTTGGAATCTCGAATATTAAATAAACTTACATGCGTCATAAATAAGTATAAAATTATTCACTTTTGTTTTTATCCTTCTCATCTGTTACGACGTGCGCAACAACAATACACAATTATATAATTTCTTCACAGATAATAAAATAATAAAATCTGGTGTTCTAGGTGTAGGTAAAGTACTACAATATTACAATAGCACTTATTGCTGCAAGTTAATCTAATTATATGATAATAATATCTTATTGAAATTAATCAGATTCATTCAAATTGCAAAAGACTTCAGATTGCGGGTGAAAGAAAGAGGTAAAATAAGGAATGTAAAAGAGAAAAAATACAAGTGTTTGAGCAAGGTTTATAATGCAGAAATGGTTATTACGAGTTTTAAATTCGAAAAATTAATAAAGATTTACTTATAAGGAGAAATTAAGTTTAAACGAAATCATCAGATTATATTAACTGAATAAAAAAAGCCAATCTATGATGTCAATTACAATTACATTTTAAAACCTAATGTAGAACACCAAGCGTAATTGAAAATTTCTTAGATCTATTCAGTCCTTTTTCTTGTCGCTAACCGTTGTCTCATTAAATATTGAGCATAAAACGTCCGTAAAGTTGATAAAGAATCAAGTCAATTTACCTCGGTTGCATACATTTACCTAATTTTGAAAGGTTTTGGGATATGCTGCTATAAAGAAGGACCAGGAAATGGATTACGAAGCGTTGTGAGAAGGGTTTGAGTATCAGCTCTGTGAAAAAATTGACAGTCGATACAATTGTGCACTCCTCTTTTACTCAATACTTCATTTTGAAGATTTGATGGGCAATCTGGTGTTTGTATCATTAACAGCTTACAAACAGAGTGCATTTACTAGTTTTCGCTAGCTGATTAACTTTTAAGTCTCACTTTGAATAATTTCGAAAAAAATATCTTTCGATGTCATTGTGAGTTTCTTAAACCATTTGTTGGCGTTGGAAAAATGTTTTGCGTTTTAGAGCAACTGTACTGTTCCAATGAACATTATGAACATTTTAAGTAACTATTTCGTTTAAAGCAAAGTAGATTTTGCCATTTTATAATAAATTTAATAAATTTAGATTACGTTTTTAAATTAGACCCGTGCCACAAGTAGAAATGCAATTTCTGTTTTGATTGTATTACTATTTATATTTTTATCCTCACATACATGGCGGAGATTTCTGTTTTATTTTTGTCTTTATTAAACATTTCTTATTAGATTGGAATAATTTTATATGATATATATTATTATGCCAACCTGAAAATAGGACGTAACCGAGTTAACCTAAATTAATTTAAGCCGTAAGAAATTGTATCTGGGAGCAATCATTCAATGAAATGAAGTTTGTTCCTCACACCCAGTTCATAATATACAAAATTAGATCAATAATTGCACTATGAGACATTCAACGGGCACATAATGTCATTAAACAATCATTTATTCTGTAGGAAATGATAAAAATTATATAATTTTATGTTGCAGTCTTGATAAAAACTCAATTTCCAGTATATATATATATATATATATATATATATATATATATATATATTAATTGTGAAAATGTATGTCGAATAATTTTGGAAATGATATTTATCCAGTGTGGACCAATTGTCGTTATTTGGAATATTTCAGACATTATTTTGATACATTTATAGCGTTAAAGGCTAACTCAGGTTTTGGTTAGCTTAATTGCTCATTGGTGGGAACCACAGATTTCGAAGCAGACAAGCTCAGGTCGAGCACGGTCCTCGGTAAATTCTGCATAGTATCTGGAGCATTGCAAATAAGGACGAAAGTTGTCTACTGGATGAATTTTTTTATACATTACACAATGCTTAGTTTATGCTTACAAATTTATATATGTCATATGAATGATGTTTATATAAGATCCGCAACCTTGATTTCAATAATTTATAAAATCACACGCGCATGCAATGACTGTATATTTATATAAATATTAATGTTTTTCATATTAACCATTAAAAAGAAGATTATGCATTACTTTTTGTATTGCATTTTAATGATTCGATAATAGTACCTCTACACGTAAAAATCTGAGTAGGTTGTGTTTTATTAAAAAGAATGCCTTTGTGTTATTAATCAATGACATTTCATCGATTACCACACGCTTGTTTTCGGCAAAGCTTGCAATATTTCAGACAATATTTTGCGCGTGATATTTCGGTTCACGCCTTCGATCACAAGGATGTTAGGAAAACACCAATATAAGTAAGGTTTTCGCTTAAATTTTTCCTTTATACTTAACGTAGTATCTATTAATTTTACGGAAATTTGACTAGAAAACGTGTGTATGTCTATAACTTAGAAGTCTTGGCTTAAATGCAATTAGAGTCTCACGTAATGAAACCAAACGTGGCTCATCAACATTACTGAAAATCACTAGATAAACAGTCATAATATACGTGTGTGCTTATAATTCCTAAGCACTGAGAAATGTCATCTAAATGAAACCACATTGCTTATATATATATATATATATATATATATATATATATATATATATATATAATTAGATTCTTTTTCTGACTTAACCTGTTATAGCCTCTATTGGATGAATTATCAAGAACAGAAACTTTGACGGGAATAGGACAGTCGAGGCAAAGAACAAAGCGAAGGAAATTTTAATTTATCCTGGCGTTCACAAAATCTCATTTTATGCCATTCATAATAAATTAATTGTGGGTTTTCTTTATCACACTAGTTGATAGCACCTGAGTATTGAGATGTGAAATAATATCAAATTTTGTGGAATATACGTCACATTTTACTTACTTAACGGTTTAGGAAATCTTTTAGTTTAGAGAAACCTCTCTATTGACGAATTATTATATTCCATGTGATGATAATAATCTGCTCATACTAAAATATGGAGCAAAATTAAGTTGAATTAAATTATACAATACATTTTTTTAAATATATATAATAAAACATCATTTAAATTGCGATGACTTGACAAATTGTATCAAAATTGACTAAAAACAAGTCAATGCCTACCAACGGATATTTGACAATATTATTTTTGATATATAGTATGCAATCTCCGAAGACTGGCTCGTAACATAAACGGGTAAAGTAACATTTTGTCGGTTGGGATATTTTAAGTAAAATGTAAATCAATGTGACGACTTAAACGAATTGATGGAACATTACACATGAAAAAGAATCTCGAACATGTACGACTTCGATGGAGAAGTTTGTGCTTACTGCCGTTAAAGTAAATTTATAAAGCAACTTCCATGCACATTTAACTGATATTTTTATAAATTTATAATTATGGTTTGTAGTTAGACTCCTGATTTTGGATCAATTTGATGCAGAGTAACTTCATAAATAAGCATTTATAACCTGACCGTGGCTCTTTTCTAATGCATGTAAAATTGTTCACAGATTTTTAAATCAAAGCAAGCGTTTAAAGCTGGAATTAGGCAGGTGCAAGTTATCCTTCTCAAAGTTTAGATGCCCACCACGGTGCTAATAGTTTTCTAATGAAAGTTAGACCAACGTTTTTTGCACTAAATTTTTCATAGTTTTATAATAACATATTAAACGGTTTCAATAAAATTCCCGAACTATGACTGTATTAGTATTGACGAAATCCTGTCAATTTAATTTTTTTAAATGGAGATTCATTTTATGGTTTATGCTTATCCATTTATTTTTTCAACATGAATTTTGAGAGTTAATGAAAAGTTTATCGAAAAGGTAAATAAAAATAAAAAAGCAGTTGCGATCACATTTTAATGGAGAATTTCCATATTTAGGCTGAACAATACTGTTTTAAATATGCTGATATAGCTTGACTGAAGGGAACGTGATATTGATTTTGTAGGAAATACGACAACAATTTGTAATGTTTTTCAACCTTAGCCCCACTGAATAATACATAGGAGCTTCAAATTTTTATCTTGCCATTTTTATAAGAAACAAGGTGTTTTCACGCAATTTCGACCAATTTATTCTGAAAATGTCGACTTCATTTTTCGGAATCCTTTTTAGAAGGTAATCTCATCCTGCAAGATATTGGCACTTATAAAGTAATTTGGAATTTTTTTCTTAAACTGCTTCAATTATATTCATTGGTAAATCTTTTACGAATAACCGGCTTTTTATTAGATAATTCTTTCATGTATATATGTTTATTGATATCTATATGTTTACACTAATCGAAGTTAGTTTACAATGATCTAATAAAACTTAACTATGATTAACTAGACAAGTGATAGTCATGAATGTGTGTATATGCGCGCATTTGATTAGGACTGAGTTCTAATCAATTACTGCAAATGTACAATCATCAAACTGAAATTACAGTTATCTAAGGATATATCCTGATGATTCACTAGATAGGTGAATTCCTTGCCTTTGTGTGTTTGTTCATTTATTTATTACTGAAAAGTTATCTCTTACGTATTATACCTCTACGTGTACACTTATTCAAGTGAAACTAAAGTGAATAATGTTAATATCTGCTTGCACACGTCAGACCTGCTTTTGACACAATTTTTTAAAGGCTGATTTAAAAGTGGCAACAATGTAAGAAGGATACCGTGAATACATCAGGCGCAAATATTTATTGACAAATGAAGAATATCTAGTGAAAATAAGTTTCATTAAGATATTACGCTTTATAAAAGGGAGGTCATAAAATAAATTCTGAATTTGTCTACTAAAAGATGTTAGTAATAGTGCATCGAAAAATTGCCTTTTTAAAACATCGTAAATGTATTTTAAAAAGTGCTACACTGCATAAAGATTCCAAGTTAATAGATACTATTAGATAGCAAGTAAAAAAGAATTAAAACTAATTAAGATGTACATAATTCAACATTCTTATTCTTTAGTTTGTGTGAATTTCAAAATCAAATACGACCACCTTCGCTTTCTACCATTATTTAAGGCCGTGCTTCAAATAAAAATAAGTGATTTTCCTATGTACGTTTCATTCATTATTCCATTTCTAAATTTAATTTCGAAGGACTCTCAAAACAATCTTCTCCATATTCTACGACCATAAATTAATATATTTTTGCAACTGTTCCATGTATATTTGTGTCCTGTCTCTATTGTACGACGTTCAGGATCTCATCCATTAACATGCCCATATTTGCATAGGTTTATACGTTCTTCTCTTCTTACCTTTATTAAGTGCATGGTCTCAACCACGTACATGAGATTAAAAAATTTACATTAAAATCACACACACCTGCTATGTCTAATGGTTCAAGTTTCTCCTTTTCGTTGGGACGCTTAAGGCCTCTGATTAGGATTTGTTTTAAAATAGTAAGTATATTTTATTTTAATGCAACTGTTTTTATTTTCCGGTTTCGTTGGTGTCAGAAGTTATCATGACCCTCCGGGAATAATTGGTTTTATATGACTTCACGAATATCCACATATAATTAAATTTAAATATGATATTCATCATAGATACTTCTAATAATCTTAGAGGATAATCATTAGCACTAAATATTTCGCACAGTCTACCTAAGTAAATCCCTCTTTGTTTTGCACCTGTATTTATCATGCTTCGGAATTGTCATCAATTTGATGTTTCTGATTTGTGATATATATTGATGATTTGACTTGAAATTAAGACGTATTCTGGAGTATGCACAATTCATATAAATGGTTTGTAAAGCGTGCCTTTAAATTAAGAACGCAAATGTAAACCATAGCATCGACATTCAGAAAACTGACCATTTCAAAACAAACTATTACACTCGGATTTCGAACAGAAAATGAGCTTATAAAAGTATGTATTAGGTGTTGCAAATCTAGTAACAAATTAGTTCAGTTGTGACCAGAAGGATAAACCAAAGGCATCATGAACGGAAAGTATAATCTCATGCACATTCGTTTCGTGCTTACTGGCGACTCATCAGTAGGAGCCGGTATTACGCCCTTTAACCACTAAATATTTGGTAGAAGAATGTTGAATAATAGGACGGTACAATCTCCTAGACGAATGTGTAAACCTGCAATAGTGAAGTTAACATCATCTACAGTCAACGACAATACGACTTCAATGCTAACTCACACTATATAATATATATACCGAGTCTGTAAAGGATACTAACACTATGGCTATTGTGTTAGTAACCGATACTAACATTATTGTACCGAAAAGGTACATGGTACTAACACTATGGTTTTCGAGTCGGAACATGGTACCAATATGATTGATATAAATTTATGCTATAGTTCACCGACATTGAGAATTACAACAATTTCTGAACACCTGTTACTCCAGTAAATCCATACACCCTGGCCTTGATCGATATCAGCTATCACATTTCGCGGTAAGCATGACATCATTCAATTCAATATATTACAGTTAAATACTGTTTGTTGCAAAGAGTTAATATATATGCAAGTATGTATTAGGTTTTGCGAACCTAGTAACAAATTAGTTCAGTTGTGACCAAAAGGATAAATCAAAGGTAGCATGAACGGAAAGTATAATCTCATGCACATTCGTTTCGTGCTTACTGGCGACTCATCAGTAGGAGCCGGTATTACGCCCTTTAACCACCATATATTCGGTAGAAGAATGTGGAATAATAGGACGGTACAATCTCCTAGACGAATGTGTAAACCTGTAATAGTGAAGCTAACATAATCTGAAGTCAACGACAATACGACTTCAATGCTAACTCACACTATATAATATATATACCGAGTCTGCAAAGGATACTAACACTATGGCTATTGTGTTAGTAACCGATACCAACATTATTGTACCGAAAAGGTACAGGATACTAACACTATGGTTTCCGAGTCGGAACATGGTACCAACATGATGGATATCAATTTATGCTAAAGATCACCGAAATTGAGAATTACAACAATTTCTGAACATCTGTTACTCCAGTAAATCCATACACTCTGGCCTTGATCGACATCAGTTATCACATTTCGCAGTAAGCATGACATCATTCAATTCAATATATTACAGTTAAATACTGTTTGTTGCGAAGAGCTAATATATATGCAAGTATGTATTAGGTTTTGCGAACCTAGTAACAAATTAGTTCAGTTGTGACCAGAATGATAAACCAAAGTGTTAGTACCATGTACCTTTTCGGTACAATAATGTTAGTATCGGTTACTAACACAATAGCCATAGTGTTTGTATCCTTTACAGACTCGGTATATATATTATATAGTGTGAGTTAGCATTGAAGTCGCATTGTCGTAGACTATACGATGTTAGCTTCACTATTGCAGGTTTACACATTCTTCTAGGAGATTGTACCGTCCTATTATCCCACATTCTTGACCAAATTATATAGTGGTTAAAGGGCGTAATACCGGCTCCTACTGATGAGTCGCCAGTAAGCACGAAACGAATGTGCATGAGATTATACTTTCCGTTCATGCTGCCTTTGGTTTATCCTTCTGGTCACAACTGAACTAATTTGTTACTAGGTTCGCAACACCTAATACATACTAACAATAACAACTGTCTTCTTAGAAACGAAGACTCGACAGCCAGCGAAATGGCCAAACATTTATTTAAAAAACTGATTCAAATGTGAGATTGACGTGAAACCAAAAACGTAATAATAGCTAATGCCAGAGAATGACATTTTCATATTTAAGTGAAAATATTTTAAAGAAAAAAAACAAATTAGGTGTATGGGCCGATTGATTTACAAAAACCGTGATCCAGAATACCAGTGCACATTTTATCAATCAATTAAATGACTGCTAATTTTTTATGCAACGTATGCCCTGTAAATATACAGAGCTCCGATCGTAATAGATATATATTTAAGAGAGTATGAAAGCGCAGAATAGAAAAAGCTACACTATTATGAACTATTCTTTTTTGACGAGTATTTTCCACGAAAAATATATTGATATAAGATAACAGAACACACTCCTATCAATCTAATTCGGACAAAAACTATATGATTATAACAAATAACAGCTTTTCTTACACCAACAATTTACGAAAGACAACAATCTTCTCTCAAATCATAAAAATAATTCAATATTATTTGTAATAGGCGTTATTGCCAAATTGCGTGTGTGCAATTTAAACTCGCCAGGAAACATTAAATAAGCTCATTTAAATTACTTGTCACGTTCCCAAAATAAGCATGTCTTCCCAAAATTTTGGTCTCTAATTTGCATATTTAGTGACAAATTGTAATTATATCTCAATATGCAGGTGATAAATGCAATTAATATACTGCTAGATAGGCCATCGGGATTTTATATGATTACAACTGGGAACGTCATGGCTAGCATTTAGATCAAATTGGCAACTTAGGTTGAAAAGGAAATTCAGTGGCAAACATGATTCTAAATTGCTTATATATTAGATATCCACACCTAACTGTTTATAACTATTATATATTCAATTAAATAATGACAAGATTACCGTGAAATTTGATAAAAAAATATCGATCAAGTTCAGATTGTATGGATATACTGGAGTAAAACGTGTACAGTTGTAGTATGAATTCTCACTTTTAGTGAAATTAAGCATATCTTAAAATCCGTTGTGTTGATACCATGTACCGATTAAATTGTTGGTACAAATTTAAAGACTCGGTATATCTTGTGTTTAGTAGGTGGGCTTCAAAGTCGCGTTGGTGAAGATTTTATATGACGTTAACTGTAATACCAATTGTCCAATATTTCTTGACCAAATATATAATGAGTAAAGGGCGTAATACCGGCTCCTACTGATGAGTCGCCAGTTAACACGAAACGTACGTACACATGAGATTTTCTCTTACATTTATCCTGACTTTGGTTTATCCTTCTCGCTCTATTTGAGCAAACTTGTCACTAGGTGGAAAACACCTAATTCACATATAGCACAAAGGAGCCAAATGAAATTAAATTTATTCAAACTTATTTGACTGATTGAGAGAACCGTGGGCAAAGACGCGTGGAATAGCTATCATTATTTTTCATGCAGATTAGCCAATTAAATTTTCACTGTCCTATTGCATTAAGAATTTGTATGGCCGCGTGGTTAACTCTAGTTATTTTGCTACATTTAACTATGTGTTTGATATATGTTGTGATTATGACTCAACGTTTTGGCCCAAAGCTTGTATTATTATTAGGTTGCCGAGAGGTTATTTCTAAGTGAAGCACAGTAGATTACAGCGACGTCTAATCTACAGATAGTGTGCATAAATCGTAAGTCACACCACTAAAGCAGAAATATTACATAAATGGGGTTAAATTACAGAAACAGAAACTACAGACACGCGCGCATACACACTAACACACACACACACAGAGTTTCACCGTTGCCTAGGAAAATTGAATGAGTATTAATGGCAATTTTAAATTGTGTAAAAAAAGATAGGGCAAGCAAAAGGACATTTTGTTAGTGCTAGGAATGCGTTATCTGATTGTAAGATTAGTTAATCAGTTTTCTGTCATACTCTGAGGATGATCATGGAAGGACGAAACGCTTCAGTACTTGCGTATGACGATAGTTCCGCAACGTTGTTCGACGACTAGTTGCATACAACAGGATTGGTGTTTACTTCAAGCTCGCAAACTTGATTTAAAATATCCAATGATATCTTTTAGTTTTAAACATTAAAATAAAGCCTGCTGCGATTATTTTTCTTTCATGATAGAACAAATACAAGTTCTTTTTGAATTGATGCAGATCTTTAATAAACGCTCGGAATGGCTAGATATACTAAAATCACGTCGCAGTCTCATAATAGACACCAATCTTGTTGAATTCGTACAAGTAGTATATTTAATTTATGAATAATCAGTATTGCACTTTGGAAACTGGAGTACGGATCAAACTGAAATTTACGCAAAATGCTTCGTCTAAAATTAAAAAAACCTATGTCTATTGCAAAAATAGATTTGTAAGCCACCTGAGAAAATTGTAGTGCTGTCTGCATTTGAATCATGAGTTCACAAATATAACATTCATTTATACTGGCGAGAGCAAATTTATGCTTGTGTCTACATGATTATGTGTTTTTATAGAAACAAAATTATATTTAATAATTTTGCTAATAATTTTGACCAAAATACACCCGAAAAATTGAATGCATTGAAAGAGTCAATGGATAATGTATGGTGTACACTTCTAGTTCAAATAGGACCAGAATAACATACCAAATTCTGCATCAACAATGAATGCCTTCTCTTGAGTGTATGTTTTTGCATTTACAGGTGACTCATAAGTAGGAAGCGGCACTATTCCAAAAACCAACTAAATATTTGGTCTCCCATACGCAAGCATGTTACAAAAATAGAGAAATCATTACCATATAGTATTTGACAATGAGACTACGAAGCACGCACACTATACATAATATATAGGAACCCGTAAAAGATTACAAATACCAGGATTCTTTATACAGATTAGTTCTCATCAAAATCGAGAATAATAACCATAATGAACATATGCCACTCCAACAAAGCCTTATAGTCTGGCCTTGATCAAAAGGGGTAGTGGGAAATTAATCACCTGAAGGATAAAGTGGTGTGTAACCATCTGGTGAAACAGCTAACACACGATGCCATGTAAATAGAGGAGGTTTGTCATTGACTTGATGGCTGTTGGACATGCCAAAATTTCCAGAATTCCTTTCACCATGACTTGAGAGTAATGATGGTGGAACTGCAGCCTCACAAGTCAGACTGAGGGAACTTCCACGAAGTACAGGATTGTTGCTCGACATTAGGCGTTGGATATAGGGCGCATCTGTTTGAGAAGAATTCAAATTGTATGTTTCGAAAATAAAAAAAATTTAATTTAATTAAAAAAAATAAGAGGCTTCTAGATTTTAATGAAGAATATTTGCACATTTTGACAGCTAATTTAGATACTATCTCAATAAAAAGACGCTGTCCTAATGTATGTATTTTGAAGCAAGTTGGTGGTACCTTGGCTCTGTCGTATCTTTTTTTCGCCAGTCGTTGAACAAATGTTAATTTCAAGCAATGAAATGTTACGCTTGACATGTCTGTTTATTTTATAGAGAACCTGGAGGATATGTCACAGTCATTATAAATGTACGGTGCAATGTTACTGGTAACAATTATTTTGTGCTGCGTTTTACGTTTGATTATATTAAAACATAATTTATATTTATCTGGTAATTACAACAAAGAAATTGCGAGACAATATAACTGTTCAATTAAGAAATAGTCCTCTCGTAGTTTAAACATGAAACAAATATATGGCCTAATCAAATAAACACGGAAATATAGATGTTCTCATTCTAGGCTAGTATTATATTTTTCCGCGAATGCGTTTAACTTTATCTCCAAGTGATGCAATATAGCCAAAATTACGACGGTTGCGAAACGCAAAAATGGTAAAAATGTAATTAATTCAGTATTTGAAAAATAAAAAGACCTAGTTTCTGGAATTTCTGTGTTTGAATCATGCGAATTTTGTTGTAGTATAGCTGAATTGCAATATAAAATAGCAAACGTAAATAATTTACCGTTTATCTGGGCAAACTCAGACTGTTGGTAGGCAAACCAGTTGCACTTGCTACCTTTCGCAAGTAATCTTCTAGATAGAAATAATTTTTATTTCGTACTCATCATTAATAGCGAGCGGTAGAGCGGCCGGTATGTGAATATTTGAGAATTTTTTTAGGCATCCAACGCTCAAGATGCGTTTCTAATGTCACAAGTCTCGTTCAGTTTTCAATAAGGTTACAACTATAATTTTTTGGCAGCCTTTCCTTCATGAGAATCCTCAGGTGTATTGCATTTGATGGCATAACTGTGATGGCTAGTAGGAAATTTAGGTCAAAAGCGACAATTATATAGTTCCACGTGTAGAAAAGATTGAACGAACAGCATCAGGTGGTATATAGCAGGAAATTTCGTGCAAAGCATAGCTATGTTGGCGAAGAGGAGAAGTATCTTGATAAGCACTAAATGATCCGGTGTACCAATTCTGGCCGCAGCAAATCTGGTTAATATTATTTTTTTAATCATAAGACCGAAATAGACAACATCGACGTACTTCAATGCTTAACCATGGAATTTTTAGCATATATATATATATATATATATATATATATATATATATATATATATATATATATATATATATATATATATCGAAAACTTACATACAGGATCAAATCCTGGTATTTCATGTTAATTTTTTTATAACTTGCCAAATGGAATAGTGTTCGTCCTGTAATGAAATATCAGTGATGGCTAGCTGGAAGTTTATGTCAGAGGCGATATTGAATAGGATCCTGTCGAATGAAAGTCTGAGTATTAATCGATTTTGTTATTAAACGTTAAAAAATAGAATTTAAAGTGCAAATTCGTTCGCGCATGAGACTAGATGCGTGACAGAACAAAATGAATTTTTTTCAAATCCCGGCTGCGGAAATTCAAGTTATTACATATTTGGGTCCAATAAGAGCGAAACCGGATAAGAAAACAATTTCATTTTCTATCTTCTAAAATGCTTAGTTTATGCCGAAAAAAATATATGGTGGATATGTCCAGTCAGACGCGATTTCATACATTATATCCGTCTACTTGGCCATGGGTTCTCCTTTTCTAAAGAAATTCCCAATAGATGGATCGATTTTACCATCCATTTTATAGTTTAGGCTCTTCCGTGTATATCTTTGCATAGGCGTAATAAACTTTTGCTGCGATTTTCGAAACTATATGTGTGCATGTAAGATACAGGTATTTTGTTAACGAGTGTGTTTTTTGTTTGTTCATCAATTACCAACCAGTTTGGGGCCATATAGATGTTTGATTGAAACAAGATGAAGTCAATCATTATTTTTTCTGTAATGTGCTGTTGAAATGCCAATCCAGTGGCAGGTTTCTACAATGTAATTGCTAGTTTGTTCTTGTTTTACTTACTGTGCGTACTAAATCTTTTCTCCTTATTTGCCAACATGTTTTCTTAACAGCATTAGTACCTTTCAAATAAAATCGGCAAGCTATACTTTTTATCAAATAATCAGTTTGTTCTTTGCCAGCCCTAGCATTTATGAATGGTTTACTTCTCATTTTGCTAGGTGCCTTGCAATGCCAAACTTGTTTTTTGCTTAATGATACCCAATCTATGGCAGTTTTCACTAATTATTTGGCAAGTTAGCAAATGAGTATGCTTCACTGAAGAAAAAGCGATTCTGGCCAGTTACATTATGTAAATTTATCAACTAATTGCACAATCTCTATCAATAAATACATATCTATAAAAAAAAATCATAATATACGAGAAGTGAAAAATAAAATCATTTTGCCTAATCACTAGATTGAAATATAAAGTTTGCAGCAAGATTTTATCTGCAGGTGGATAAAAGTTGCCCATCAGATAATTCAAGGCTGATATCGTTATTATAAATGGAGACATGCTTGTTGTAACAACGAATAAATTTATTCTAAGATCATATTTGTGTATCTCAATTGAGATAAGCCATTTATTCATTTGATAACATGTTGCGTTAAAAAGTCATACATGGAATAGAATAGATTACGAAAAGCAATGATAAATCAATTTATATTATTCGTATATATGATACGACACAAAGTGGATATGATACAACACAAACGAACATTATCAAACAAATTGTATTATTACAAATTAACAATAATTGTTTGCGCGGGTGGTGGTAACAATTCTTTAAATCAAGCGCGCAAACTTGATTTAAAGAAAAAAAATTGTATTATTAAATTAAAATGACTTAAACTGTGAAGAGAAGTTGTCGCAAATTGCAGCATCCGCAAGGCACAATTTCTTTTTGTTTCTTGATTGTAGAAATATATGGAAATGTACCTGGTTTGGGGATGATTGTTGAGACCAAAGTGTTCGGCTTTTGAAGATAATTTATCCAGTTTTACGATAACGTAATATGTATATATAATCAGTATTGAACGGCTCGGTTGCATAGTTGATGGTTTTTCACTTATTTTTGTCAGACGTTTGTTTGAATATCAGATTCTGATTTTTGTCTTATGCTTTCTGGTAGTCACAGTAGTAGTACAAAACAAATGGTGAATTTACAAATATACTACTTTGGTTGAATGCGGCTTCGCAACTTAATAACGTTGCTCTTACCTTGTGTAAGTTTACATAATTTTTATAGCATTCTTTGGCTTATCAAGTATTTCCAAGCATTGGGTAATGTTTGAAATATATAAGCATGTAAATTAAATTATGTTTCAATATGCCAAGTATTTTTCAATTCACATTCAATTTTTTTTAAAAAAATTTACACAACCTATCATTCTCTTTAACCTTTTCACAAGATATACTCTTAACGCTGGAAATAGCACATTGTGCACCTACACCGAGCCTAGATTTCGATTGAGGTTGACAGTTACAACAAACATAACAACCATCAACAACGCTAACATGATTGCTGTCGTAACTGATACAAAAGGAAATAGCAAATTTTGCAATAATAAAAAGCACTTTTTTAAAAGATGTTCTTGTTACGCAGTGCGATCGTCCAATTTAGCAGGTCCACAAACTTCACTGATATTATGAATTTTAATAGTAGTTCTGCAATAATCAGACTGGTTCTCAGTTCCAAGTAGACGCCGCGTGTTTCCCCGTGATGGCTGGGTGCTAATTAGTCCTGTCACTCCGAAAGCTTCCAAACCATTAGGAACAACCACTAAAAATGTTGTTCTATCCAATATCATTACCTGTTAAACAGTTAAGGATTGCGAGATTGGTGGTAGCAATTCTTTAAATCAAGTTTGCGAGCTTGATCTAGACATCAATCCCATTGCATATATAAATTTGCTTTCCATACATATTGATGGCGGTTTGGTCCTTGCCAGTCAGTTTGCAGTCATACACTAATGATGAATATGGGAGGTCAAACCGCGTCAGTACGTATGACTCACGGTAGTTTAACTATGTCGTTCGACAACTAGTTAAATACAATAGGATTGGTGTTTACTTCAAGCTCGCAACAAAAAACGATCGATTTCTTAAGAGTTAAGTACAAAATATTGATAACGGACGAAAGCCGTAGAAAAAATAAAATCAGCAATTCATAGCAGACGTCTTTAACACATATTGGAAGCTCCAGGGTACAGCAAACCATCGAACTTCCAGAAACATTAGGTGTTGCGATCCTAGTAACAAATTAGTTCACTTGTGACCAGAAGGATAAACCAAAGACAGCATAAACGGAAAGTATAATCTCATGCACATTCGTTTTGTGCTTACTGGCTTCTCATCGGTAGGAGCCGGTATTACGCCCTTTAACCACCATATATTTGGGTGAGGAATGTGGGATAATAGGACAGTCCTATTATCCCACATTCCTCACCCAAATATATGGTGGTTAAAGGGCGTAATACCGGCTCCTACTGATGAGTTGAGTAACAAAACGCAATGTATAGATTGATTGATCAAATACAATTGATTTTGTTTTTGTCTCAAGTTCGGAACACGATTTAACGATTTTATACCATCTCATGCGCAATCATTGATTGTTTATGCTTGCTCAATCTTTAGAAAATATTCATTAAATTTTTTTTCACTCTTTTTAATAAAAATCCTTTAGAGGACACTTTATCATGATTAACTCTGTTCCAATAATCTTAATAAATATTTTTTTTACAAAATAAACTAAACAAACAATCACTTTTCAACAAAAATAACATTCTCGTTTCGTCCCGAACTTTGGATTTTACGAATGAATGTAGTTTTTGTTAAAAAATTGTCATTTGGTTATAATATGTAAACCTTTACTTGTTTATTCAACGTAAATGTGCGTGAGTGTTTATTTGGTTCTCTTCAATGATTCACTTGAAATATTTGCGCACTATATGCGACAAATTTATTATAGGTCATTCTACAGACTAAGAATTGCGCACAAATTCCGACACAAAGTAGTACATACACAAACATACTGGACCAAGAATTAATCCTATGGTTCTGAAGCTGCAAAATGATAGCCTAGTTACTTATAAGACCTTTAAATATCCTCGTGAAAACCATACAAATAACTTAGTTTTTTTACCCGTTTATACTATAACTGTCATAAGAATTATGATTATGTAAATAATCAACTTTACGAAACACGGAATTACACTTCTCTATCAGGCTGAAGCACACAGACTTTCTTAAAAAGCATTTTTCAGTTTCTCCATTTTGAACTTGATTAATTTCAGTTTTCAATATATTATGAATATTTTGCCTCAAATATTTATCGCGATTTTCAACAGTAATTTTAACATTTTATATTGCACGGATAAATCACATTATAGCACGCGTAAATGTATTAGAATCTAAAATTATGCCACAAAACATGTATGTGTATATTTATGCATTTACGCCTGGATAAGTCTTGATTCAAGGAGTTAATGATAAATTCTTATCATATAAATCAAAGCACAACTATAAAAAATGGAGTACATTACCAGACAATCCAGAGAAAAAATTCAAGAAAGAAACAGAGAGAAAAGAATGATTAAAGACCATAAGAATAATTTTTCTTTCAATCAAGTTTGTAAGCTTTAACAAAACATCAATCCAGCTGTATTTAACCAGTCGTCGAACAAAATAAAAACTACCCTCAGTCACAAGTATTAACGCGTTTCTAATTTCCAAAATTATCATCTGAGCACGACAGCAAACTGACTAGCGAGAATCAACCCGCAATAATTATATAAGGAAAGCAAAATTAGAAATGCGTCTCTGACATCTAGTAGTCTCGCATACATTGTACTTGACTGTAAATGTCGACTGCAAAATCTCTATGCAGTCACAAACATTAAAGTTTATGCAGCTTTCTTCACATATATAACGGTAATACAAATAAAAAATCATTGCTCGAGTGGTGGTAACAATTCTTTAAATCAGAGAAAATCAGAGAAAAAAGAATAAGAGGAACAGGGAGGGAAAATTTTATCAAGCACCGTAGGATTACTATTTGAGTAAATGGCAGACATTAGAACATGTATATAGCTAAGAAACAAGAAATTAAATAAAATATACTGGCGAAGAGAGAATTGCATCCGCAGATGTGTTTTTTCAAACAAACATGTCAAGTATGTATTAGGTGTTGCAAACCTAGTAACAAATTAGTTGAGTTGTGACCAGAAGGATAAACCAAAGACAGCATGAACGGAAAGTATTATCTCATGCACATTCGTTTCGTGCTTACTGGCGACTCATCAGTAGAAGCCGGTAATTAACTGTTATATATTAAACATGTCAAGAGTTGTTAAGGACAGACACCGTGGGCGAAGCAATTTTTATAATTTATTAAATGGTGCTTAAAGAGTTTTGGAGCATTTCATCACAAAGTCGTGTTGCGTATAGACGAATGTCTTTATTCGCTCGTCCTATAATTGGAGATGTTCAATTAGAAAGAAAATTGCATATGAAACTAGCTTTTGATGCCTAAATGAGGTGCGGGACTCAAAAGATATTACGCCCTTGTTCGAGCAAAAACCGCAGAGTTAGAGCATGTATTTTGATGAGGGCCCAATATTAGCGAAACTAGTCTACCTGGTGAAATGCATTCGCTATCTAAGGCGATGTTTAGATTATACTGACTTTATATATTATATTATATATCATTACTGTACCTGATAAAATTTCTTTTCATATGTGCATATGGAAATAATATATGAATATATATATATATATATATATATATATATATATATATATATATATATATATATATATATATGTTTGGTATACTCTACGCATTGTACAAGATAGTAAATTAAATGCATTTATTAATCAAAGGTTACGTCCTTTTTATGTTTCCATACAGGTGCTTTTTAGTTAATAAATTGTAGACTTGCAAGCGTTTGTTTGCTTTTAAGGAGGAAGTCAAAGCGTGATTTCTAGTGTATTAGTACTTAATGCGTTTGATCCATTTATTATTCCATCTATGCACCGTGCTGCGGCTTGTCTTTCATATCTGAATAAATTTTCAACGTATAAGTTCTGTTTATTCAATTTGTGTTGCTGTAGCCCCAGGTAGTAATAAAGGATATGTATGTTTTAGAATTAATTGAATTTATATTTGTACCGTTTCGTTAGTTATTATAAATGAAAATGTAGAAAATTGTACAGATAACTAGAATTGAACTTATTGTCAGTTCTCTTGAATAGTAGGGTTAGGCCGGATACTATGCTTTTCTAAACGTGCATTTTCTATTAGACCGGTTGATACCAGTTTTTATATGAAATGCATTTTATTTTTCACAAAATTCATAACACTGTCCTCACTCCAACGATGAAAATATGTCATTTTGTTATAAATCATCTCGAGTTTGAAGGAGTACTGTACACTCACATGCACACAAACACAAACACTAATGCGAAAGAAGTTTGTGTTAGGAAGCTATCTCCAAGCGAGCACACAGACAAAAATCTAAAAACTGACTGATTTTACACGCACGAATTATGCTTTTACTTTATTGGCTTGACGGGCACGGCTACATCACGTCAGGCGTGTAACAATTTGAAGCGCATTTCGCCTTCAAATTTATGTCATCTATCAAGGCATACATTGGAATTAGGACAGTTTGTACACAAAAGCCAAAGGTGCACATATACTTGTATGCCCATTTTATGCACTGGCAGTCTTAAATTATGCTTCCATTGTCAAGTCTCTCATCTGTCCTTAGGGGACGTTGAAGGGAAATTGAGAAATCAACCGATGCATGACAAATAGACTGGAAATCTAGTCGGAGCCCAAGTTTCGCATGACCTACACACAATCTGAACTGTACTGCGTAATTGCCTTACTTCACATTCGTTCCAATCACCCGAAAATGCATTAAAATAAAATCGCTATTTTAGAAGCACTGTGACATTAATGTTATTTCTGGAAATGACATTATAATGACAGAGGCGGACAGACAGTTCGGCCAGTAAACCAATATACAGGTACACGAAAAAATGATGAATAAAGAGAATAAATGATTGGAAAACAGGCAAAAGACGATCTTCAAACTACAATGTAATAATGAAGGTTTGGTGTCAAGATTTAAAATAGGATAAATAAGATGTAGAACTATCGTGAATGACTAAAATATTCATATTGATAATAATGTCATAAATAAAAATATGTTTTCATGGCATGCTTACAAAAGTTTCTGCAATCTTTCATTTATTTTTGAAATCATGTTTACTTAACTTGTTGTAGAAGTTATGGTCTAGATAATATTTATTCAAATTTAAAAATAAAATCTACAAATAAATTTACTTTCACTGATTCCTTATGTGTTTTCTTTTGATTAAAGTATTATATATATATTTTTTTCCACTGTCTTCGAATAAGACACGGTATATTTCTTATTAGGAAGGATGAACATTAGTAAAAAAGTGGATAATTGTCATTTATTTCGAGACTACTAAACTGCACTGTATAATAATTCCTTTATATGCATCGTGGATTTTCATTTGATTACGAGTGCGACAACTAGTCTGACTCGGTTCTACTTCTATTTCTTGTTTGGTTTGATCAGTAGTTGTATATGTATATGTGCATGTGTACGTGTGTTTCTGTGTAAGTGTAAAGATATTTCTCGCTGTATTGCAGTGATGTCTTGGATCTTGTCATTCTTGTATGGTGGAATTGAGTGTTAACCAAATTTTTGCATTGTTGGTTGTTACTTGTAAGAATGGTATTTTCGAGAGTGTTGTTTTTCGTTTCGCATTGTTCTTTAATTTTGTTCTGTCCACCTGGTAACAGCGTAGGGTGTGCGGATTGTATTGTCGAATGCTCATTTTGTTTTGAAATTTCTGTCGCCGTATGTGCAGATGTTCTTTCCCCTTCAGTTTGTTACCAATTCGGTCGAATGTCTGTTGATTCTGGTCGAAATGGCGTTTGGTCTTGCAGTCATATTCTGATGATGATCATGGAAGGTCGAAACGCCCCAGTGCGTGCCACTGGCGGTAGTTTTGCTATGTTGTTCGAAGACTGGTTAAATAAAATGGGATTGATGTTTACTTCAAGCTTGCAAACTTATTTTGAAGAATTCGATCGAAAGTTCAATGAGTCTGGAACATCCATACAAGAATGACCAGACCTCAGACATCACTTGACAATGCGGCGAGTAAGACCTTTACACACTAACAGACTCATACGCATATACATTTACTGATCAGCCCAATAAAGAAATTGAAGTAAAACCGACTCAAACTAGTTTCCACCCCCTAATGAAAGGAAAACCCAGGAATAAATGTTGATGTGAATTGCGTAGTGCTGTCTTTCTGGTTTTCTTACTCGCTGCAATTTTCTTGCGCGAGACAATTGATAGCACTCGTAGGTCGGTAAAATCTTGAATCCTTTACATTTCCAGGATGTATATAATTGAAGATTGCAAAATGAAGTTTAGTGGTCTCAAAATAATTGACCATTATCCACTTTGCTATAAATGGGTTTTTCTTCGTAATAAGAAATATACTCTGTAATATATATATATATATATATATATATATATATATATATATATATATATATATATATATATATATACATTTATTTATTCATAATTATTAAGAACTTGCTCAGTAATAAATTAAATATTAGATTATTAGTCCGCTTTTAATCTTTAGGTCTGAAGAGACTAGTAACGAGTTTATTCACGTTCGACAAAACTCAGCCTGAATCAAAGACGTTATCTCATGGACAAATGCGCTTCATGTGTACAGATTACTTGCTATTGGAAGCCGGTACTACGCTCTAAATTCCATTTATATTTAGAGATTGCTTAGTAGATTAATCGTGGTCAGTTGGCGTGATTTTAAATGGAGAACAGATTTTAACGTGATATTGACGGAGAAATTGATAAAAGAACAATACCAAATAATCTAATATAAAAACTCAGAGCAAGGAATACTATTTTTAATAGCCAGCCGAAAATATAAATTGATCCTTTACGAAATCAGCAGAACCACCTGACTAGCATAACTAAAAAACATTAAATAAATTATTCAACGATCATTAGTTGCGCGATCCGTGATATCGATTACCACAATTAAGGTTGCGAACTTGATATAAGCACCTGACCCATTAATTACTAACTTATGTCAGTATAAACTAAGAATTGTATAGTGTAGAAAAGGCAACTCATCCAGAAGTCCGGTTTGTCCTTTTTGGGAACTCATCACGTACTGTTCAGAATCTGACGCGGACAGGGCTCGAACCTGGGTACGTCTGCTTCGTAATCTGGTGCTCTAACCACTGAGCTATCATACCGCACTTTTTAAAAAGGGCAATTCTTCCACTATACCGGTTTTGTACTTATTGGGAACTTATCACGCACTGGCCATAATTTTCCGCTGACAGAGCTAGAACCTGTGCGTGTCTGCTTTGTGATATGGTGCTCTAACCACTGAGCCACCCTGCACACACTACACACAATTTTTAGTTATTTACTAACTAATGTTTCTTGGTTAGCCGTTCCTATAGTTAGAGCCTACATAGCATCCCTTCAGCCCTAACGTTCCAGTTAACCATCCCCAATCTGTCACTATAGAGCAGATACCACGATCCATGGGGAAGTTGTATTAAATTGAACATTTGTATTAGTAAAGCACCAGATTCCGAAACAGACGTACCCAGGTTCGAGCCCTATCCACGGCAAATTCTGGACAGTACATGATGAGTTCTCAATAAGGAAGAAATCGGTTTACTGGATAAATTGCCTTTTCAACACTATAAAATATTTATTTTTTACTGAAAAATGTATGTACATATTTGGTTAGCTGTTTATTTAAATATCGCAACCTTGATTAAAAGTAATTGTTATCACCGCCAGCGTAACCAATGATTGTTTAACCAAATAATGATGTGCTATGACAAACGCGACTTCAACCTTCAACTGCCTATGCTTTTATATGATTATAGTTTACGATAAACGCAGATTGCAGTGAAATTTTACTTTTCCGAGCAGTTTGTGAAAGTTTTTGGCGGGTGTTTTCAAATCCAAACTAGCTAAAAAATATTTTTAAATACCAAAGAGGTACGCAATCATTATAATATGCGCTTAATTGCTATTTCATCTTTGTATTGTACGTGTATATACACTGATTTCTTATTAACACTACAAACGTTTACAACGGTTTTTTTATAAAATTAGGCAAAACTGACCTACAAAGTGCAAATAAAAAGTTGAAATAAAAGCACCACTGTGTCATTTTAAATTTACTTTTTAAATTCATACCGGGTATTAAGTGTTTTGAGTAAGAATCTATTTATTGCGTAGAACTAATATATATGAAATTGTGTATTAGGTATTCGCGCCTAGTAGAAAATAAGTCCAGATAGGACCAAAAGAATAAACCAAACTCAGGTATAATCAGAAGAGCAAATTTGTTTCGTGTTTACTTGCGATTCATTAGTTGGAGCTGGTATTACGCCCTATCCACAGTATATTTTGGTCAAGGAATATGTGACAATTGGACAAAAAAATCTCCTACACGTATTGTTATACCAGCGACAATGCTACTTCAAAGCCAACTCACTATATATAAAATACATCATCCCTGTAAATAGTCCAAAATTTATGGATGCGTTGTCGGTACATGCTAAATACACTATAGATACCCAGTCGGTATATGATACAAACGATTTAGTTTCCGATACAATTAAACAATAATTGATTGCGCGGGTAGTGGTAACAATTCTTTAAATCAAGTTTCGAGCTTGAAGTAAACACCAATCCCATTGTATTTAACCAGCTATCGAACAACATAACAAAACTACCTCCAGTCGCAACGCACTGACGCGTGTCGACCTTCCATGATCATCATACGAGTACGATGGCAAACTGACTAACGAGGATCAAACCGCATTGCATTTATATGGAAAGCAAAATTAGATATGCCGCTCTCACCTCTAGTTGTCTTGCGTACATTATACGAGTTGGTAAATTGTACGACCACAGAGGATTTAAAGTTATGCTAAATTACACTCAAATTGAGATTTGTAACTACTTGTGAACACTGGTTGCTCCGGCAAACCCATACACTCTGGGCTTGATAGATGTATTAATTTGCAGGGCTAAAATGTGATCATAAGTATTTTCAATTCTCAATTTTGGCGAAATTTAGTATATCTTGAAATCGCAAGTGTTGGCTCCATCTACCGACACGGTAACCATAATCTTGGTATCAAGACTGAAACACTAACTATAGTGTTGGTACCGATTACAGGCATGGTCTATACATTTTATTTAGTGAGTTGACTTTGAGGTCGTATTTTCGAAGACTTTATATGAAGTTAGCTTCATTACTGCAAGTTTACATGCTCGTATGGGAGATTGTACAGTCCTGTTCTCCCACATTCCTCACTCAAATTTCTAGTAGGTACAGACCGTAATGTCAGCTAATATTGAGTCACCCGTTAGCACGAAACGAAAATGCACACGATATTATACCTTTTGTTCATGCTGACTTATGTTTACATTCTGTTCCTATTTGTAGATTGACTACATAATTACTTCTGTAGAAGTGTATTCATTTATGTAATTATGCCAATGTGTAATCGCGTATTGACTTACTTAAGTATATATGTATGTAAATCTGTATTTTTTTCCTTATGCATTGCCATTCTTTGTGTGTATATCTTTAAGTATTTAATTATATATGTAGGTATGCACTTATGCATGCATGCCTGTATGTATGTATGTATGTATGTATGTATGTATGTATGTATGTATGTATGTATGTATGTATGTATGTATGTATGTATGTATGTATGTATGTATGTATGTATGTATGTATGTATGTATGTATGTATGTATGTATGTATGTATGTATGTATGTATGTATGTATGTATGTATGTATATATGTAACGTATGTATGTATGTATGTATGTATGCATGTATGTATGTATGTATGTATGTATGTATGTATGTATGTATGTATGTATGTATGTATGTATGTATGTATGTATGTATGTATGTATGTATGTATGTATGTATGTATGTATGTATGTATGTATGTATGTATGTATGTATGTATGTATGTATGTATGTATGTATGTATGTATGTATGTATGTATGTATGTATGTATGTATGTATGTATGTATGTATGTATGTATGTATGTATGTATGTATGTATGTATGTATGTATGTATGTATGTATGTATGTATGTATGTATGTATGTATGTATGTATGTATGTATGTATGTATGTATGTATGTATGTATGTATGTATGTATGTATGTATGTATGTATGTATGTATGTATGTATGTATGTATGTATGTATGTATGTATGTATGTATGTATGTATGTATGTATGTATGTATGTATGTATGTATGTATGTATGTATGTATGTATGTATGTATGTATGTATGTATGTATGTATGTATGTATGTATATGTATGTATGTATGTATAGTATGTATGTATGCTATGTATACGTATGTATTACCTGCTTATGCTATGCTATGTATGTACGCCTGTATGTATGTACGTGCTTATGTATGCTATGTATGTACCTGTTATGTATGTATACGTATGTATGCTCTTATGCTATGTATACGTACTTTATGTATGTACTGCATATACCTTGTATGTATGTATGTATGTATGTATGCTATGTATGTATGTATGTATGTATGTAATGTATGTATGCATGTATGTATGTATGTATGTATGTATGTATGTATGTATGTATGTATGTATGTATGTATGTATGTATGTATGTATGTATGTATGTATGTATGTATGTATGTATGCGTTCACGGATGTATACAGGCATTTAGTTATTTGTGTAAGTAAGCATGTATTTTTTTATGTAGTTATGCATGTTATTATTTTTATTTTGTTGTATATTATATTTATTTTTAAGAATTGTTACCACTATCCGCGCAATCAATTATTGGTTAATTATAATGGCATCACGTTAGCTGAAATTCCTTTCAGGCGAAATTTGCGCAGTAAATTTATTTCAACACAAATAATTATCGTGATATGATTAACCTTTTAATGCAATTTAAAATGCTCCATCCACACATTTGAATACAAATGCATGTTTTTTATATGTAACATTTAATCATTTTAAATCAAATTAACAAATTGAACCATGTTATTTTTCATTGTGTAATTTTAAAATGAATAAATTATTTTGCAATAGGTGTTGCGCACCTAGTTACATGCTAGTTCACAGAGGTACAGAAGGACAAATCAAAGTCAGCATGAACGGAAGGTATAATCTCATGCGCACATTCATTTATTGCTGATCGGCGACACATCAGTAGGAGCCGTTATTACTCCCTAATCTCATTATATATTTCGATGAGGAATGTCGAATAATTGCACAGTCAAATCTCCTATACGAATGTTCATACTAGCTGGGGTGGAGTTAACTTCATATAATGTCTGCATTAATGTGACTTTATTGGGAACTCACTATAACCAATTTTAACCACACAAGTAATGGGTACTAACACTATGAATTTTTCGTCAGTACCTGATGGCAACACTATGGTTGCCGAATATGTACTTGGTGTCGAAACTATGGATGCCGAGTCTGCAAATGCCATCAACACAAAGGAATTCAACGTATGATAACGTTCTTAAAAATTGAGAATTACAACTACTTTTGAACAACTGTTACTCCGGCAAATCCATTCATTATGGACATGATCAAAATCTTTTATCAATTTTCGCGCTTATCTCGACATCAATCAATTAAATATATAACAATTACATACTGTTTATTGCAGCGAAGTATTATATATATATGCCATTATGTATTAGGTGTTGCGCAACTCTTTACAAATTAATTCAAAAATAATTGCGGTTATATTAGTTCTCCGCAAAAAAAAACAGTATCTAACTGGTGCAAATTTAATTGAATAATGTCAGTTTTATTGCGAAAAGTGATAATTAATATCGATCAAGGCCAAAGTGTACAGATTTGCTTGAGTAAAATATGTTCAGAAGTTATTGTATTTCTCAATTTTGTTGAATTTAATCATAGCTTTAAACTCACTGTGTTGGAACAATGAACCGATTCGACAACACTAGTGTTGATATCAGGTAATGACACAATAACCATAATGTTGGTACTTTTTTACAGATATGGTATATATACCAAATATAGTGAGTTGGCATTAAATTTGCATTGCTATATGAAGTTAGCCCCACTACTGGCGGTTTACACATCCGGATATGAGCTTGTTCTTAAACTAACATTTGTTGCGCGGGTGGTGATAACAATTATTATAATCAAGGTTGCGGTCTTGATATAAACACCTGACCCATTAATTGCTTACAAAATTTGTTACTAGGTTCGCAACACCTAAAACGTATTTCCATACAAGGTTACCAATTTCTGATTCTGCAGTATTACTGCCTATGTATATATTTTTTAATTATACCATTGATAGTAACCAGCATAAAGCAGAAAATAATTCGAAGGAAAGTCAAACAAATTTCTGTGTGAAATCATTAGCTATCTACATTCTTTGTAGACCCTATTTAGAATCTGTTTTCC